>JAHHUM010001988.1:0-20592 GCA_036173005.1 Crenichthys baileyi | reverse complement strand
TGACGGTGATTATGCAAAAGGAGCCCTGACCAAGTATTGAGTACACATACTATACCGTACATGGAGATACTTTTGAGTGAGTCAACATTTCTGTGTTAAAGTGTACCTAACTTTTCACATGAGACGAATAAAAAGGCATTTGCTGTAATAGTGGCCTTCAGCTCATCTGCATTGCTGAGTCTGGTGTCTGACATTCAACTTTTAAAAAGGCTATGCTTCTAAATCCTCTCAATGCTTCAGTTAAAACTGTTGCTTGTGCACCTTTTTTCCTGCCACACCTTTTCCCTCCACTTAATTTTCCAGGTTCGGATACAGCACTCTTTGATAAGCCAGCTTCTTTAGCAAGAACTTTCCGTGGCTTACTCTGCTTGTAGAGGGTATCAGTGAATGTGTGCTGGACGGCTGTCAGGTCAGCATTCTTTCCCATGTTTCAGACCAGTGACATATTCTTGTCTTATTTTGTTATTAGGTCATGTTATATTGAATTTTGGATGTTTATTAGTTGTAAGTCATAGTCATCAGTATCAACAAAACAAATGCTTGAAATATATCACTATGTGTACTCAAGCTATAGATCTAATATATGAGTTTCACATTTTGAATTGAACTACTAAAACAAACTTTTCAATGATATTCTGATATGGAGTTTTGATGAAAATTCAACTTGGAAGACTCATCTCCACTTCCAGCTCCGTCTAACTACTCCACCACGTTCTCCTCTCCAACCAATGAGCTCCTGATCTACATTCCTCTTCAGCCAATCATCCCTCCAGGCTTTGCTTTAAAAGACCTTCGTACGCAGAATCTCCTGATCTTCAGCTGAGCTTCGAGCCTTCTCCACCCCATCTCCACCATCAGGCTTCAAGCTCCTTCCGACTCCCTTATCTTCTCAGGCCTCCACTCCACCACCAGTATCAGGATCCGGGGCGAAGACTTCTCTAATTCTAACCCTAAAATGTTCATTCAAGCTCATGTCATTATCAGCATCCATGTCTTCCACCGGGGTCCGATCGCCAAAGAAATCAAACATTAGCTAATAAATTCCTCTAATTGCCATCTCTGTGTTTCTCTCATTTTTGAGTCTTTCCAGGTTGAAATTTATATTCTGGAATTTACTGAGATACATCTTTTAATGTGACTTTCAGCAAAAACAGAAGACTTTCTGAAATTTAAATCCATGAACTGTAATTAGAGGGGAAAAGCCCAGTAATTCCCAAGAATAATCTCCATCAGTCCATTGCCTATACACACTTTTCCGTTTAGGGTCGCAGGGTCCTGGTGGTCATGTGGAGAGAGGCAGGGGAGACACTGGACAGGTTGCCAGTCCATCACAGGGCAACACGGAGACACACAGGAGAAACAACCATGCACACACACACTCATACCTAAGGGAAATTTGGAGAAACCAATAAGCCTAGCAGTCCTGTTTTTGGACAGTGGGAGAAAACTGGAGTACTCCATGAAAACTCCATGAAGAAAGACCCAGGCCAGGATTTGGACCCAGGACCTTCTTGCTGCACAGCAACAGTGCTACCAAGAATAATATTCAACCCCTAAACCACAACAGAAGCAAATTTGTAGGTATAAAAATTAAAATTATAGAAAAAAAAACATGAAATTATATGATGTTAAAAGCACAGAGGATTTAAGTTGTAAAAATAAAATGAGAGATGGCTCTAGAAAAACAACTAAATGAAAAAAGTCTCAAATGATATGCCTGCAATCCATCATTCCTAAACAGAAAAAGTAACTGTCGGCAGATTTCCTTTGCATGACTGATCACAGGAAGACGCAGAGTGATCAGTGCTGCTGCTGTCACACAGTACGGGGGCGTGATACAGTTTGATTGCCAGAAACACAGTGTTGTGGATCTGCCTTGCTACAGATAAGTGCAGTGGTGACGCCTGAGTGACGCAAACTAATGTCCACGCCTGAGTTAGACTGAAAAAAAAAACAAAAAAAAAAACAAACTATCAATCAGCATCTATTAGTGATGGGTTTTCTTTAAAAATTGGCATCACTTTTTGAGAGTTATATAATTAGATATTGTAGCATAAATTAAAAAACAAATATAACTCAAATTAATTATGGTTTGTTAAGTTTTGATTGCTTTTTTTCAATAAATTGAGGCAAATATATGTATAACAGAAATCCGTCTTCCGTCTTGTTTTCTAGCAAAATATGGTCCTATCTATGCATCAAGTTAATATCAATAACAGCAGAATATGTGCATCCTTTTCTCTTTTTTCTCCACATAAAACCATGTCATAAAGGCAACATAAACTTTTTTTTAGGTTGTGTTGTTTTAAGTAGGCCAGCCTGTTGCTGTAAACCTCAACCATTAATGGTGTTTTCTGTGTTCTTGGAAGTTTAAATGTCTGAGTTCCAAGTCAGAAAAATCAAGAACGCCTTCAAAGTAGGTATACAAACTTGGAGACTTCGAGTTTTCTAACCAAACTACTAACCAACCGACTTCAAAATCCAATATGGCTGCCATACATATAAAAACTGTGAAACCAACAGTTGTAAAACATTAATTTACACTTCTGTCAGTTAGCATCTCATAAAATCAGTCACAAAAATATTACTTTATAACTCCTGCAAGTGTTGCTATGCAGTGCTTTAATGTTCATGATGCCGAGACATTCATTGTTTTTTGGTTTTTATTTGTAGTTTAGCCTGTAGTGAGTATAAATGATCAAAACCAAATGGATTATGTTGGTTTACGATTCCCGGATCAGAGTTCTGATTTCCGAGGCCAACAAAATGCAACACAATGTTTATATATTTAATTTAAAAATTAAATAATTTTTAAACGAATGAGGAAAATAAGTAGCTGTATGAAAATATGACTGAAGACCTGGGATGAATTCTTAATTTTTGTAGAAGACAGAATTATTCTATTTTTTGCTGTCATGCAAACTGAGTACTTGTATCTATAACAGAGTGGATTGTGACTGTAGTCTGACAACTGTTGTAAAATTGTAATTTATTGACTAAAATGTTCATTTAATTGAAACTGTAGTTAAAATCGTATTAGATGACAAAACAATTGTGAATTGTGCAAAAATAAATGACCAAACAATTTACTGTAAGATATGTAAAATGCAAAACAAGCTTTAATAAAGAAGTACTTGCGCTACCATTTATACAGTTTATTAATTACATCTGCACCAATAAACTGTATCTGATCAAATCTGGACAAGGTAGAAAGGTGTCCAAGTCCGAATGAGGGTTCATCCTCCTTGGCTTCATTGGCAGCAGCTCCATTTGAAGTCAGTCACCACATCTGCTGACCTCCCTGAAAACAATACAGGAACAGTTTAGAGGACTCAGAATCAATCACTATCATAGCTGGAAGGTCATACTGAAAGGCAAAAAAAGTACCGTAAATGCCTTCCCGTAAATATGAAGAAAAGTAAATGTGTTTCTTCAAAACACTATTTGTCTCTCTATCCCTCTCTCTCTCTCTCTATCCCTCTCTCTCTCTCTCTCTTATCTCTCTCTCTCTCTCTCTCTCTCTCTCTCTCTCTCTCTCTATATATATATATTATATTTATCTCTCTCTCTATATATATATAAAATTTCTGATCACTTTGATTTGATTTTTTTTGACAGCCTCCCCAGCAACTAGTCAGCTCCAGCACTCCAAATCAACAACAATACAGCAGTGTTACCTTTGATTGTTTAAAAGTATTTTTTGTTACTGTTCTGTGTATTGATGCTGATGTGTTCCAGTAATAATTCTTAATTTCTTGTTCTGTCTTGAGATGGACTCTAATATCCGCTTCAACTTCACCCATGACTAGCAAAAGCAAAACTAACATAAAACAAATGTTAAGTATCAGTCCTGCTGTAAATACCAACTTTGTGAAGGTCTTAAAATCATTTTTTTTTCAAACATCTTGATTCAGCTCTTATTATTTTTAAGGACAGAAAAATGAGATCTTGTTACCTTTGTGGTGCTTTGTATGCAACAAGGTTCAGCAGTTCATTTAAGCCATTCTCGTGTGGTTTACCTGGAAAAGAATAATAAAAAATTTCTCATCTTCACAATCACCTTTAATGATAATGTCCCCATTTATGTGGCCGTCGTTGACAAACAATCTATAACTTTAACTAAATTAACCATGCCAATATCACAGTATTATTTCAAGATGTGCTACTTCAGTAGCTGGAATTACAATAAAAATTAGAAAATTATCAACGTCAAGAATGTAAGCTGTAATGGACATTTTAAAATGCTGAATCAGACACAATGAGATAGACCCATCTAACCCACCATGCTTGCAATGAGCTGCGGTTAAAATACAACAAGCGAGTTAACATGCTTAATTAACTAAACCTGGCGATATAAAATATAATTGCTAAACTGCGATACAGAACAGTCAACTAAAGCTTCACAATAGCAAGATAATGTTGTATTTTCATCAACTTACCGTAAAAACTCCTTCCGAAACACCGAGAATGAACTACGTCCAATGCTGGAGCTGCTGGTGTTTGGAAGTATTAGCAGCTCCATGACCCACGTGACTTCCGCTTTCCATTGTTTCTATAGAAGTCAATGGGAGTGTTGTAACTCTCTCTTTCTATGGCGCTGCTTTAAACTATCTAGAGCTTAACAGAATTATTTATTTTTAGCCTCCATCTCTGTCTGTGGTAACAGTATTTGCAATTAGAGGCCATTTCTTCAGGTCATTCTCCCAGTCTTTGAAAGATAAAGGTAAAGCTATAACGTAAGTGCCTCCTCACAGATTTATTTTTTACACACTTAAATGTTTCAGGTCAACAAACTAATTATAATCAGATAAAGATAACATGAGTAAATATAAAAAGCAGCTTTCAAAAGACAATATCTTCTATTAAGGGTGAAGAGCTATCTAAACCAACCCGGCCATATGTGAAAAAATAACCGCCTCCCAGCGTAACAACTGTCCCTTTCTGGGTGGCAACAACTGCCATCAAGAGTTTGTGATAACTGACAGTAAGTCTTTTAAATCACTATGCAGGAATCTTGGCCCACTCTTCTTTGCAGAATTCTTTCAATTCAGCAACACTGGAGGCCTGTTAAAGCTTATCTACTACAATTCGATCAGATTTAAGTAAAGATTTTGACTAGTTGAATCCAAAAAAAGTCACATATTTTATTTATTCATTTCTTTATCCATTCAGAGGCAGACTTACCGAATTCATGGTTCTGTCAAATAAAGCAGGTAGTTCTGAAGCTGAAGAAGCAAAGCAGCCCCAGACCATCATACAACTGCCACCATGTTTCACTGTTTTCTGAAATGCTATTAGTTTTATTTTAGCAGGATGCAAACCTTCCAAATTGTTATAATTTTGTCTAGACAGTGCAAATACTATTTTCCTAAAAGTCTTGGGGATTGTTCAGATGTTTTCTGGCTAATATGAGATGGGCCTTTATGGACTAGTTTGCTCAGCAGTGCTTCAGCCTTGGAGCTCTTTCATAGATCCCATGTTTCTCCAGTCTCATTTTGTTATCAACAAACAATAAACACTAACCTTAAATGAGGCAAATGACTGATGAGTCATTAATGCACTTCTGGAGTAATTTTGGTAGGTTGGCAGCTGCTGGAAAGGTCCCACTGTTCTATGATTTCTACTTGTAAATAATGGCTATCACTGTGGTTTCCTGGAGTCCCAAAGCCTTAGAAATGGTTTTGTAACCCATATGTCTATGGACTTGCTCCTTATCTGTTGTTGAATTTCTTTAGATCGGTGCATGATGTGTTGCTTCTGAAGAATTTTGAGCCTACTTCATGTTTTCAGACAGGTTCTGTTTGATTCCCTCTTTATACTGGTCTGGCAGTAATCCGGTCTGGGTGTGGCTAGTGAAACCTAATCACCTAATCTTAATCTGTGAAGGAGAAACATACTTTTTCCCAGTGGTGTATCTTTTTCTGTTTAAGGTGTATTTGCACAGCAAATACACCTTAACGTTTGCACTTTATACTGCACTGGGTTTTATTAAGACATATCAAAGAGAAAGAGGTTGAATACAGATGTGAATCACACTTTTCAGCTTGTTATTTGCAAAACATTTTGAAAACTATCTCAATTATGCAGTACATTAAATTGTCTTGCTGCTGAAATGTGCTATACAAATAAACTTGCCTTACATTGTCATTGTTTGTCACTAACCCTATTGCAACAAAAGACATTGAAGCTTGCGTTTGTAAAATGATGCTCTGTGTTAATCTTTTTTCAGGATGCTGTGGCTGACATCTATTTACCTGAAGAAACCAGATGAACCAGTTCTTTATTACACTTCTTCACTTTTATTCTCCATTTGTATGGGAATGCAGTTTTTGTGGTTGTGTTGGCCCCTCCACTGCTTTGCATCTAGAAGAGCTACACTGTTATGATTCATACAGAAGACTTGCTAAATCACTAAGATGACATTGTGTGGGTTTTTTTTCCAGGCCCCTGAATATTTTGCATATTGTGTGCTGCTTTGCATAATGCATGCTACATGTTGACCAAATCAGTACAAATACCATTTCACTCAGAGCACTGCAGGAATAGCAGCTGCCTCAAATCCAGCTCTCCTGGTCTATGAACTATTTCTTCATTTTGACTCTTGTGAAGAAGATTTAAATAAACCCTGGAGATAAATCTAGTGGCCAAGATAAGTTCACCTCAGATTGTCAACTGTAGCAAAAGTAAACGATTTTTTTAAAGATCTTCAGGTCATTAGATGATTTTGCCACACATTAAAGCCAGAGGTTTAGCACCAGTAAACTGCAGGCTCACAGATCAGAGATGATAATCTCTCCGTTTGCCTACAGAAACAAGAGGATTGCAAAGTTATTAGTGAAACTACGAGTCATGCATCCAAAAGCAGATTTCCTCCTCAACTGATAAACAGCCAGCAGCTGAGAAAAAGGGTGGAACATGACAAGTAGAAGTCAAAATGAGTGAAAGGAGAAGGCTGAAATCTTCGGGCAGCAGACTTTTCCAGAGCGAGCCGGCTGGTGGAGGCTGTCTGATAACCTTATCATGGCCTCTCCACACTGTAACGGCTGCAGCAGCAGCAGCAGCTAGACAGGGAGGAGTGGACAGGCCCTCGGCTGAGATAGTAACAAGAGCTGCGGGGACGTCTGATGAACGACGGCTGACCGAGACAAAGGGAGAAGGTGCAAAAGATCAACAAAATCTTCGCCACAGCCCACAACAGATTGTCAGTGACAACCCGTTGGGTCTCCTGTCAATCCTTTCCTGAGAAGAATTGAGTTTTTATTTTATATTTACATTTAGTGGTCTATGTAAATCACAATTTTCAGCCACTTTGCTGAGGAACATGAATCTTTTTAGTGCATGTACAAAATGTTTTTACTTTTTATCTGGATGAACTGATAGGAAAATTAATCAAATACATTCCTGGTAAAATAAAACATACTTTCCAAAATGAAGACGTACACCCCATGATTATAGCATCACCTTCAACAACAATAACTCAGCAGTCATGTTCTCTATGTCTTCATTGCTCTCTATCACATCCTTATGCAGGACTATTGGTCCATTCTTCTTTTTATAATGTTGTTTTAGTTAACTGAAGTTAGCAGATAGTTTCTTAAGGTCCCAACACAACATTTCCCTCAGGCCATAGTCTGGACTTTGGCCAAGCCAATGCAACACCTTGATTAGGGTTTTCAAAATAATCGATATGATTGATACAAGGAAAATTAAATATTCAAAGATAGTCATTTGCATCAGAATTAATAAAAACTGACCAATCCACACTTGCAAGAATTTTTGCCTTCATTTAGCAGCAGAGCTGCAATACCAGAAACACTCAACCCCTCCCCTCCCTGCAGCCTCACCTGACCAAAACAAGGAGCTGCTACTGGAAGTTTTAAATGCTGCTAATGTGGGGAGTACAGCCGGAAAAAAAACACATATGCAACCTTGATTAGCTGACAAATTAACCACAAACGTCTTGTGTGGCTTCTATGAAAAGGCAAGTTTCATTCAACCCATTAGAACAAGCCAATCAGTGTTTTTCTAATTGTCCTGTCATGAACCTTAACAGTTAACATGCTAAGTGAGACCTGTAGAGTCTCTTGACTTTTTTTCCATTTTGACACTCTGTCCTTGGACTGCATTTAATGGGACGTCCACTCCTTGGAAGTTTGGCAGCTGTCTTAAATGTTTCACACCTAAAAATAACATTTCTCCCTGAAGAATTACAGACTTCAAATTGTTTGGAAATTGGCTTATAACTCTTCCCAAACTAATGGACAGCAACTACTGCTTTTCTAAGGTCACTGCTGATGTCCTTCCAGCTTGACCAATGTTGATTGGCTTCTCAGGTCTATTTAATACCAGCACCTGACTGCTATATTTACCTCTTAAATCCAATTGAAGCAGCACTGATGAATTTAGTATTTCCAAACAGTTTTTTTTCCCATTTTGGCTTTATTTTCCTTTCTTAATGACAGTTAGATTTAAATAGCATTTTTATTTACTCATACATAAAGTATAAAATTAATAGAGGGTAACTGTAGAAGGTCAAGTGTTCTTGTTTTAGTGACACAGTGGAACATAATGCTTGAAACATTCAACACAAGAACCTCTGATCTCATTTTCTAATTATTACAAATACATCAAATCAGTGTTTAAATTTCTTTCATTTACAAAAGTTAAGAGACATATTTTATGCAAGTCGAGGAAAATAATATGTAAGTGTATGATGACTGTAAAAGAAGACAAACATGAACTAAACTAAATAAGGTGGCAGATAGTTATCCAACAGCATCTTAAATAACTCCGTAAACACACAGGCAGTCTTAGCGTCTTCTTTCCTTCCTGATGGGATGATAATCTGTTGACAGTTCCAGGGTGGGACAGTGGAAAAATCTTATTTACTCAGAAACCTTTTTAAAACACGGGATTTCTCAGATTACCTGTTTTACGAGCAACTGACATCCCAAGTTACAAACCCATAATATTTGCATAAAGTATTCTAAAATAGGTTGGTAAAGTCAAAGCACAGAAAAAACCCACTGGGTGTTGTGTTGTGTGAGTATACTGCCATCATGTGGCCACAAACTGCAAAGCAACAACATAATTATCACAAATACCTTTACAGTAAAAGATTTTAAAGAGAAAACAAGACGACCCAATAAAGCATCCACTTTTTTCTATATTTAATTAAAGAGCAGTATTTATATAAAAAATATTTGAATTGTTGAGGTGAACAGGACACAAATGTTACTTTCACATTTGTGTCTTCAGGTTCAAGAACTGGCCTTTAAACGAGTGAAAAAGCAGGAAAACCCTAAACTTGGAAAGATCTAAAGGAAAGCGGAGGCACTAATAACAAAATCAGCTGCAAAAGGATGAAAACAAAGCCTCCTTAGAAAAGAACTGTAGAAGAAGAAATAAATAATTGTGTTAAAGTAGCCGAGCTCCGTCTATAGAGTCTGCTGTTAGGTCATTCTACAGAAAATGCAAAAATGTATTTCATTAAAAATAAACAAAATGTATTTAATGTTGTTTAAAAACCTAACTTAATTAATCTATGAAAGATTTACTTAATTTTTGTATTATTTTAAATTAATTTATTAAAGAAGTAATAAGTTGTTTATTTGTCATTTGTATTACCCGGCAACCAAGCAACAATAATAATGTTGGTTTATTTACTGTTTTCTAATAACAGTCTGAATATTTTGGTAAAGGTAAAATAGTGGAACACTATTATCAACAAAAAATATTAACTTATTTATCAAATTATTTATGTTTACTCTGCATAGCATAAAATAATTTAAATCTTAGTTCTAAGTTTCCTTTAAAAACAAAAAAATAATAATTTGTACAAACAATAATATAACTGTTTCTTCAATTAAAATATAGATAACCAAAATATTGCAAGAAATAAAGCAAAAAATTCAAGACAATTGGTATTAAATATTTCCAAAATGACAATTTAACAGTATTTTAACTTTTTTTGAAGAACTACTATCCCCAAATTAAAATTTCAGTTCTATCATTTCAAATAGTGCCAAATTTCACATGGATTTGGACAAAAACCACTGACCTCTTTACCCTAAAAAAGCTTCAGTGCATTACTTCAAAATAAAAGCCTTACAAATCGAAACACCAATAAGATAATTCTGGGTGACAAATATTAATTAATTAACAGTATGTGCCATTTCTTTGTTGGTTTGTTTTCTTTTAAATGTTTAATCGATGTTGTGTGAGAATTAAATGAAAAACATCTGTCAGTTTAAATACTTTTAATAGTTGTTGAAATAATAAAGTAATGCTATATATATAAAAGTTAGCTTAAAGATAGCCACAACAGTTTATGCTTATTAAATCAAATAATTGATTTACAGGCTTTTAAAAGTAAGGAACATGAGTTTGAATCTTTTGAGTAAAATTACAGGAAAATATTAATATGCAGAAGAAAATACAATATGTGGGAATACAAAATATGGCACATCAACTCTCTTGGAAAAATAAAACAATACAAAATTAGGGGCACAGCGTGCCAAACAAAATTAAACAACAATCTATCTAATTTTATTTTCATGTTTGTTGCTGAATCATAGATTTTGGCTGAAGAATTGGACGCGGAACCCGTTTTAGTGCAGTCATTTTTACGCCCGAGCTTATTTTACGCCTTCACCGTACGCGTCCGACATCTGTATGCTTCCGGCTACCTTCAATGCAAGCTTGAACATCTCCTGAACTGCTAACTCCCGCTCGCCTCTAACGGTCGTAATGGCGGAGGTGGGTGCTGCGGATCCCGGGGAGGTGAAGTTAAACTTTACCCTGAAGGAACTGAGTCTGTCCGGCCGGACCGGAGAGGCCGTACCGGGCGGCTCGTCCGCCGTGGAGCTGCGGAACAACAAGCTGGTGTGCGTGGAGTATCCTGCGGTGGTGACCAGCGTGGAGAGGATGCTGGAGACTCTGGGAGGAGAACAGGCAGTAGCCAAAGTAAGCAGAACCAACGGCTGGGATTTGAAAAGTTAAACATAGAAAATGTTAACAATCGTTCTGTGAGATTTTTTTTTTTGTTTCTTTTTAATTTATTTTCAATTCAGCTCGTCTATTTACAGATGCATTTTTGTTTTTTATATAATTAACCCAAATTCATTGATAATTTAGGCATAAAAAGGTCCCTAAACTCAAGAGGAGAACATGAGTCTTGGGGTCACACAGACTTCTATACAAGGAACAGATTTTAAACGGGATCTTTAAGTTATTTTTGCCTTTTTTTTAGTTGAATCTATATAAAATCCCAGTCTCTGTAGACATCAATGTGTCAGTATTGAGATGTTATGTGACGGACCAGTGGTGCCAAAGTCTGCATCCTTTCTCCAAAACACATGAACTAAATGGTTGAATTCCCTCATCAGCATTCAGTCATTCATTTCTACATTTGATGTAGGTGTGTTGGAGAAGGGATGCATCCAAACGTTGCAGGATAATAGCTCTGGAGGTCAGGATTTGGGCCCCCGGTGATAGACCAACCCAACATAGAAATGAATGCTGAACATTGTAGTGTGTATTTGTAATCAGCACGTTGTACTTTGTAACCTCTTAATTAAATCAACCAAGTGCAACTAACTGCCTTCAGAAGTCACCTAATAAGCAAGCAGAGTCCACCTGAGTGTAAATTAATCTCAGTATAAATGCAGCTGTTCTGTGAAGGCCTCGGAGGACCGGGGAAAGTGAAACGTGTAACACGTCATGTATAACTGAAGCATGCATGTCCTGATTCACACTCCTTACCAGCTGGAGGTAGTAATTGTTGTTTGACAGCGGCTATTACAAATCAAGAAGAAGAAGAAAAAGGCCTCCAAGGTTTGCAGTGTAGGGAATACAGCCAATATGTGGGAGAATGTGCTCTGATCTGATGATACTAAAATCGTAACTTTTTGGACACAGCATTTTCACCCTAGGAACATGGTAGTGGCAGCATCATGCTGTGGGGATGCTGTCCTTCAGGCGTGGCAGGAAAGCGGGGCAGAGGTCGCGAAAGACGTGAGACAGAGCTACAGACGGAGCGATAGGGGAAGGGTTTAGATCATGGGTGTCCAGCTCCAGTCCTCCTGGGCTGGAGTCCCGTCGGTTTTAAATGTGTCTCTGCTCCAGCACAGCTGATTCAAATGGTCCATCTACCTCCTCAGCTTGTCATAAAGTTCTGCAGAGGCCTGCTATTGAACCAGGGAATGAACTAAAACATGCAGGATGCCAAACCCTTGAGGGCTGACTTTGGACACCACTGGTTTAGATCAAAGCGTATTCATGAGAGAATGACCTGGACCTGAATCTAACTGAGGATTTTTGGCAAGACTTGAAAATGAAAATGTTCATGGACCTCTTCAGGTTCTGTTACAAATTTTAGCTGAATTTTATTCTGGGCAGTTTAAAAGAGTCAGCAACTTTATTCCTGATTCTATTAAAAGTAAAACAGAAATGAGTTTTCATATTTTGTTTTTATATGACAGCTTTAATCTTTGATTTGTCTCGTAGCAGCATGAATGTTTGAGTTACTGACTGAGAGAACCCAAAGCTTAATGGAAACGCAGGAAAAATCAAAAAAGCTATATATATATATATATATATATATATATATATATATATATTAAGATTTATTTGGCACTAGTGGTCTTTATTGAACAGTAATTTAACAGGAAACAGTGTTAAGAGAGGAGGGGAAGACATGAGGCAAATGGCCCCAAATGAGGAACGGAACCCAGGACAACCGCGTCGGGGACTATAGCCTTTGCACATGGTGGGGCTGATCCACCAACTGAGCCACTCAGTGCCCCACAACTTTCTTTGGTTTTAAATTGGACCACGGTATTGCATATTCCTAAAAAACACAATTTACAAAATACGTTGTTTTAGTATATGCCCTTAAAAATATTTAGAAACCCTCCAGATCTCACCTCACCCTTGCAAGGTGCTTCACCCCATGATGTTACTCCTCATATTTGGTAGGGGGTGAATGGTTTCGACATCAGGCTCACATTGCAGTAGAAGATACTAGAGGTGGACCGATTGATCAGCTGGCCCCGATTTCCGTAATTTTGAATGATCGGACGATACTCACATGTGAAACTGATCTTATCCACCGATCTTATCTACCTCAAAGGTCTGAAAATCACCCACTGTCCCCTTTTGCTCTGTCGTGACAGAGGGCTGACTGACAGACCCGCCCACCGGGTCACATCTGCACTTACTTTGATCACAACTGTTGACAACATAAGATTGGAACATTGAAGGTGTGTTGTGACCTTATGACCACCTGACAATGTCAGTTATGAAGAAAATCGGCATCGGCCAGAATCGGAATCGGGAGGTCAGACTTTTTAAAGATCGTTGATTGGCCAGAAAACTGCAATCAGTGCACCCCTAGAAAAAACATGGAGAAATGTTTTGAAATCCCTATCTGAGTCCAAATCCTCCGAATTTCAGACATGTATTTTACTTTCTGTGTTTTTATTTATTTATATTTGGTTTGTGAGGGGAAAAAACACAATAAAACACTTTAAAGCTATGTCTGCTTTTTATTCTGTGTCTTTTATTTAACTTTTTCATTGTCATAAAATCATTCAGTACTAAAATTATTTGTTTACATGTTTAAAGGCACAAGTATTTTGGTATTGTGAGATTCCAAGCAGATTAATTCAGATATCATTATTACAGTCTCGTTTTCTAACTGGCTGTCGGTGTTCGACCCACAGACTTTCAGCGACCCCACCAAGCGTCTGGAGCTGCGCTTCCGACCCCAGGACCCCTTCTGTCACTCTGTGTGTGGAAACCGGTTACCGTCAAGCAACCTCCTTCTCAGGGTGCGCCGGCGGGTGCGAAAGAAAGACCCCAAGGATGTTCAGATGCAAATGGATATAGTGGGAATCATAGGCACAACATACAAGTTTCACGGTGAGATGAAAAACTCTTCTAGGGCGTGAAGTTTTTTAAATAATTAGAAACGAGGATTGCTGTGATATTCTTCATGTTTGGTTTTTCCAAAAATGTTGCCTAAAACGTTAAGAGAAATCCAAGTTTTAATTTGATTACATTTATTCAATGGGGAAAAGTCAAATATTAAGAAATATATATATCAAAATAAATATTTTGCTCATCTTTACCAGTGGTGACAGTAAATGCTGTAAATGAACTGAAACCCAGAGCACTGATTGTTGCTTTGTGCTCTGCAGGTATGGCAGATTTTCAGTGCCTTGCTGTAGATTCCCAGGATGGAAAAAACGTGTCTCTTTACGACAAAATCATCATGCGTAAAGCCGAGAATCAAGCTTTCTTCGAGCGGGACGTGCCTTACTTCCTGCCCCCGGCCATTTTCTCACGCCTCGACAGTCCTGTGGACTATTTCTACCGGGCGGACAGCATTCACAGGCTGACAGCGTCTCTGTAGGTCGACTTTAAAAAGCCAAAACATGGAACCTAAAGGTCTTTTTATAAACATTCTCCTGTTCTGTGTTTGTAGCCATTCACCCTTCAACAAGAACTTGATCGGTTTGAATCGAGCCCGGCGGCCTCACAATGCCATCTTCGTCACCTTCACCGATCCCACCGTGCCCGACGAGTGCCTGGAGGCGGCCCAGGTTAACTGGGGTCGACAGTGCCTGAAGGAGCAGGACCTGCAGGCCGAGGAGAAGGTGAAAAAGGTATTTGTCCAGCTGAAAACACATCATTATTTTTGCCAGAGTCACATTGGAAAGTTGGACCGCATGATTCTGTTATGCAATGTTGAACAGGTTTGTTTTATCTTATCTCTGACCAAACATTTTGGTGCTCAGATGTTTGAGAGACGTCCCATCTGGTCCCGGAACGCCCTGAAGGCCAACCTGGACATTCACCCTGACAAGCTGAAGCTGCTGCTGCCTATTTACGCCTATTACATGGTGAGCTAACGAGGCCCATCTCCGGTCAGGAAGTTGATCAGGATGTTTGGGATAGTTAAGCTGTGAAACCTGTAACTGTGCTGGTTTGTGCTGCCGAGCCTCCAGTTCGCCTTCTTCCTACTTTTAATTCCATGAACTAAAAAAATATGAAAACAGATCAAAAATTATAATTACAGCAACCACAGGAGCATCTAAATTAATTAGAATTCAATGAGAGTTCGATTTATTTCATTAATTATATTCAGACTCATATTATAAAGATAGTTTACAAACAGAGTCATTATTTCTAAAATCTGTTTCTCAAGAAGTTATATTACACGAAGATCAATGTACAGAAAGGTTATGAACTTCTTAATCATGGGGAAGAACGCTGATGTGGCTGTTGTCCAGCAGACTCATCCACACCCTCCGCAAGGAGGGTAAGCCACACAAGGTCATTGCTAAAGAACCTGACTGTTCACAGAGGGCTGGATCCAATCATATCAATGGAAGATTTAGTGGAAGGAAAAAATGTGATAGAAAAAGGTGCGCATCACCAGGAATATCGGGCCTTGAAAGGATTGTGAAGCAAAGCCCATTTAGCAGTGCCTGGAGTCAGTCCTTCAGGAGTCACCACACATAGAGATGTAGCCAGGATGTGGGTTGCCACTGTCACAGTCTGTGTGTTGAGCTCCTGAAACAGGGGTGGGGTGAGAAGCATCTTACCTGGGCTGAGGTGCAAAAGTACTGGAGTGTGGCTCAGTGGTCCTACTTTTAGACGAAAGTAGGCTTTGCATTTGGATCAAGGTCCCAAAGTCTGGAGTCAAGTTGCTTGAGGTCCAGAGTGAAGTTTCCATAGTCAACGCAGCTGTCTACCAGAACATTTTAAAGGACTTCATTCTCCCTTCTGTTGACAAGCTGAATGGAGATGCTGATTCATTATCCAGCAGGACCTGGCACCAGCCCACCCTGCCAATAGTACCAATGACAGGCCTGACCTAATCTCAATAGAGAATCTCTGGAGTATTCAGAGGAAGAAGAGGGACACCAGAGCCAACAATGCAGACAGGTTAAAAAGGTTTTCTGTCTAAGGAAACCCAGCAGATTGCATTGAGTCAGTGACTTGCAGCATTCACTCCTGGTGAGCATATAGAGACAGTGGAGAGGAAATCTCCCTTTTAACAGAAAGAAACCTCCAGCAGAACCAGAACCAGGCTCAGTGTGAGCTACCATCTGCTTCGACCAGTTGGGGGTTTGAGAGAACAGAGCAGAGACACAAAAAGAACACAGAAGCACTGATCCAGGAGTACTTTCTATGTGAAAGAAAAGTAAAGCATTAATGCCAGTAGCTCCTTTAGTGGCTTCATCTTGGAGAGAAAGACAGCGAAGCAGATAAACTCTTGAGTCCGTTTCAGGTCTAGAGTCTGAAAGAGAGCACATACAGTTAGTCACAGTAGAAGCTCAGCCAGTAGCTATGTCTAGGAGAGAAAGGGTTAAACACTGAAAGACAGGGCCAAGTGGATCATCTGTAAAAGGTGAGCATTAAGTTGTTGGCAGCAGCAGCTTGGCCGATGTCCCCCTCCAGGAAGGTGCCGCATCTAAACACAGAGTCAGATCAGGTGTAGCTTCTAGAAAGAGAAAACACGGAGAGAGAACATAGAGTTAAAAGCTGAAATAACAGCAAATAATGCAAAATTGGAGAGTAGTATGAGAATGTAGCAGAGCGAATGAAAGTGGTCATTATGTCCTCCAGCAGCCTAAGCCTATAGCAGCATAACTACAGAGATAGCTCAGGATAACCTAAGCCACTCTAACTATAAGCTTTATCAAAAAGGAAAGTTTTAAGCCTAGCCTTAAAAGTAGACAGGGTGTCCGCCTCACGGATTAAAACTGGGAGCTGGTTCCACAGGAGAGGAGCCTGATAACTAAAGGATCTGCCTCCCATTCTACTTCTAGAGACTCTAGGAACCACCAGTAAACCTGCAGTCTGAGAACGAAGTGCTCTGTTAGGAACATATGGACCAATCCTGAAGCTTCTTCACCACAGCTGCATCTTTCACCTTGAAGTTCTTGATCCAAAAACCTTTTTTTTTCCAGCTGCAGTATTCTTTGTGTGTGGGGGGCTGGTTAGACATGACACCACAAAAAGTAAGGCGCCAAAGCTTTCAAAACATTTTTTTACCTAATTTGGAAAAAGAGTTTTCTCTTTTTCCAGCTTTGGGAATAAATATCGTGTATTTGTTTTAAAATGCCAGCAGCATGCCATCTTTCTCTGGCTCTGCTTCTACTCACTTCCATCTGAGATATGCACGCAGTTTGCTTTGAGGCACTTCCTGTGGCCAACAAACTGCAGAAACCTTTGGTAACATGATGCCAGCCAAAGAACCACCAGATTTGCCTCTGCAGGTGACAGGACCCTGGAGGAGCCTGTGGGTCCGGCTCGGCTACGACCCCAGAAAGAACGCAGAGTCCAAGAAATACCAGTTGCTGGATTTCAGGATCCGGGTGAGCTCTAAGCACGGTGAGGGGAACAAAACAAACACATGCACTAAACACCTGCATGTTTCAGATAAAGTGACAACATCTGAGGTCCTGTCATCATGGCCGTGAATATCACATTTATGAATTTTGGGCTGTTAATGATTCATCTCCCGGTGTGGAATAACTTTACGAAAAACAACCTGAATGAATTTTAAAAACAAGAGTTGTGCACAAGTTTATTTATGTGGATGTTGTCTAAACCACACAGGGTCACAACTATACATACAGGCTCAAATCTATCCAAGCAGCCCCACTAATGTTTGGTTGAATGTCATTATAGGTTTATTTATCCATTCCAAACCCAGTTTCACATGTTTTTAGTGTCATTGTACTACATTTTACTCCATTTTGTGCAGTGCAGCATTACCATGGATAAAAAGCATGATGCTGCCACCACCATGTTGGTACTAGCATGTTGGTACAGTTTTCTTCAGTTGGATAGCCTAACCTGGACACCTCCCACCATATTTCTCCTCATGGTGGTCAAACGGGTACATTTTCGTCTCGTCTGACCAGACCACTTCAGAAGCTTAACGTTAGCCTTTCTTATCAATTCCAAACGTTTCTGATGTGTATTTGGGATAATTTTCCTGTTGAAACATGGAAAAATAAGCTGATCCCTCTCAGTCCATGGCACGCCACTGGTTCTCCAGCAGTTTCCAGTTCATGGCTGGGTTGAGATGTGATAGTTCCTGGAAGGTTCTCGAACATCCTAACCACAGTTTGGTTCTTCTTCCTCATCTTGGAAAAGTGGTGACACATCTGAATAATTTAGCAAAAATGTTTGAACTGCTGCTCTTGGAATCAGGAATGACTCAGGAATGAGTTGGTGCAGATCTACAGTTCTCCTTAGATCTTCATTGTGTTTCTTGGATTTTGCCACTGTTCTGGGTATTGATAAATGCTGGCAAAGAGTTTATGCTGCTCTAGTCTGTCTTGATCAGACCATCTTGATGCTTCAGTATCACTGAAATAAAGATTTCTGTACATATTTAGGCCTGAATTTTTGAAGAACATTATTCCACCCTGGAGAAAGAATAATGCAAATAAGCAACTTAAAGACAAAATTCATCATAGTTATGATGATTGGTTGGTTGGTTGGTTGGAGTTGAGTGGGATTTCAACACATTTCCTTCTTTTCTTTAAGGCAACACTCTATCCAACATACCGGTGAAGGCCAAGAGGAGCACCCTTAGCTACAGTCTGCCAACCATGTTCAACAAAACTGGTAACATATATGTTGTCATATGAATTTTAATCAGTTTTTCACTGCAAATGTGTCCAGGCTTCATGGTTAGAAACATAATTATACTCACAATAAGATAATCTTGAATCTAAAGCTACAGCTAAACACTTCCTGCTAACATGGAGGGAAATTAGCCACAAATGTGAAAAAATATGAATATTTTACACACAGATTATTACATTCGGCATCACAAATGTGGCACTTTTCAGTTCTACTATAATAAATAATAAGCTATAGTTAAATTTGTTTGATCTTAATCATGTAAGTGTGAAAAAAGCAAAACAGAAGAAATCGGTGAGGGGGGCAAATACTTTTTCACAGCACTGTAGATGGGGGGGAGTTACTAAAAGTCACCAATTGAAGTCTAAGACCTACTCAGATGTTATTTCTTCTCCTCTCAGTTCCTCCTGCTGCTAGTCTGATGGATATTCCCACACCAGAGGGTCCTGGCACCAGTCGTGACCCTGCTCCAATCACGCACCAGCTGAAGGTCGGTGAGCAGAAGAGCAAGAATAAAACCTGACAAATTAGATAAAAACTAGTTGGTTTTTTTATACACTTTGGATGAACATAAAAGTTCAAAACAAAGCGATAAAGCACGAGTTATCTGGTTTGTTCTGAAACCAACCTATATTTTCACCTCGGTTCTACTTCTCCAGGAGTCTGCTTACATCTTCAGAGAAGGAATGCTGCCACCACACAGACAAATGTTCTACCAGCTCTGTGATTTGGATGTGGACAGGTACCAAACTGCCAAAGTTTTGCCATTATTTGTGGCAGTGGTGGAAGAGTCCTCTGAAGGTCTCGCCATCTGTGATTTGGGTTTGGTAAAGAAGGTCTTTCTGCTTCTCCAGTATCAAAGAGGTGATAAATCAGAACACCAATGAGGAGCAGATGTGTGACGAGCGTGACGGCTGGTGTGTCGTCGGCACCACAGACAAGCTAAGGGACATCATCTCTACCATGATTAAGAGGGTGGTCAGGGCGCAGAAACCAGGTACAAAATAATTTCTTCAAAGTATTTCCTTTTACGATTGACTGAATCAAAAATCATTGTTTTGATGTGTTCTGGGTGAAAAATAATTCCCTATTTTTCTTGTAGTTGAGTAAGAAAACTATTTTAAGCATTCAGAAAGACAAAGTGAGGTTGTCTTGGTTTATTATCATCTTGGGCAGCACACTGGGGTCCAGGGTGGGGCATGAGGGATCCTGGTAGCAGGAAGGGTTCGTTTCGTCAAACTGGCAATTGTCAAAGATGACCAACTACATGGTGTCCTGCTGTAGCTCTGGGCTTTATTCAGAAGGATCTTAACAAGCAGCTGCATCAGTAAATCAGTGTCCCCCTCAGGCCTAGTGCACATAGAAATAATCCCTGCTGGAGTGGTTTCCCAGCCAGGGGCCCTTTTCAGATCATAGTTCCACAATAAACCCTCATCCTTTCACGTAATATAAGTCGGTGCGTCGAGATCCCAGCTCCTGTGTCTTTACAGAGCTTGCTGTGTGACCGCTGAACCCTGGAGGTTTGGTTTACAAGCCGAACAGGCCACACAGGTTCAACTGCGGGCATACGGTCCAGGCCTGCCTTGACTGACTCGTGCATGCCAACACTCTGCCGTCTGTGGAGAGACGTGACAGCGCTCCTGGGTCCCGCCAACAGGCGTGCAACTCCCTCAGGTACTCCTCTGACGGAGGGACAGAAAAGGGAGTAGGAGCCCTTCCGCGCCTGAAAAAGGCACTTCCGGGTTCAGACTCCTCTCCTTGGTGGGAGATCCAGCTGCAGCTGCCTCAAGGCCATTCACATGACCTCCCGCATAGAGCAGTCACTGGGCTCACCAACTGCACTTTGCGAAGAAAATAAGCCAGTCTCAAAGGATGGGGAGGACTGTGCCTCCTCCTCATCTCAAAAAAGGGGGGAACCCG
>JAHHUM010001987.1:0-21593 GCA_036173005.1 Crenichthys baileyi | reverse complement strand
TTTTATGCCAAACGGAGCTGAAATAGATTTCTGCATGAATCCAAGCACCTGCCTGCTGCCCCTTGGTGGAAATTGGCACTTAGAGGAGAAATGGAAGTCTATTGTTGTGTTGTGCCTGCCAGAGGATCCTTAATTAAACTGTCACCTGGAAGTTGAAATGTAATCTCCAGCTCTGTTATCCAAGCCAGAATCATTTGCCTCCACTTTACTGGTGATGGGCTGCTTGATAATAATGGCTCAGGACCCGATGATGCACAGGGTATGTTAATGGTCGAGGAATCATTGAGAGCAACTATAGGAAAAAACAAAAAAAAACTCCAGGAACACCTTGAAACTGCAAATCCTCTTTTTTTCCTAATTGCATCACTTTGAATGAATTAGTAATGTAATGTTGGCATTTTCTTTACTAAATATGCAGTTTGTTCTGAACCCTTTAGCCGCATATTTCTAAAGGGTAAAGCATCCCAATTTTAAATGAAGTAGAGAAATTGTTTCCCACCCCTAAAAACAAAATTTCTCATAGTAGCACTTGCAAATACACGCAAACGTTTTATCGGGATACTTTTTTAGTGACATACAGTATTTTCAATGGCCTAATAACCACCAGTTTAAACTCTTTCAATATATTGTCTTTGATATCCCTGCAAATCACTGTTAAATGGCAGAAAAAAACAGCAAGGGTAAAAAATGTCTCAACTTATAACTATTTAAGTATCAAAACAATCCTAGCTTTAATGAAAACAAATATTTTGTTTTGAAACTGTTTTTGTGATTTTTGTTCTGTTTAAAACAAAACAAAAACACATATAACCCTGTCAAGCTTAAAGTATCCCGATTTATCACCCTAGTGAGAAATACATGTACAAAATATAGTTACTTTAGTGATATTACTTGAGATCAACTTCAAGTATGCTTGAAGGTCAGTATAAGGTGCCTTGCAAAATTATTCATACCTTTTGACCTAAATCACATTATTTCTCATTACAATCACAAACTTCAATATATTTTATTTTGATTTTATGGGATAGATTAACACAAAGCAAAGTGGAAGGAAACCGAAACATGCTTTTCAACATTTTTTTGTTGTAAGAATAACTGACTGCAAAGTGTGGCATGCATTTGTGTTCAGTCCTCTTTATTCTGATATCAAGGAAGTCCATTTCAACAATCTTCCTTAAGAATCCACATTATTTTGAAACTACAGTTCATCTATGTGATTTAATGTCATTATTAAGACAGCTATTCTATGAAGGCTTTACATGCAGACTTGGAAAAAATGACTTGGAGAAAGCTGGTGCTCTGACTTAAATTTATTTTTCTGGTTTACATGCATAGTACTATATGTGGCAGGTAACAAACTGAACACACCATCCCCATGGTGAAACATGATGGTGGCAGCATCATGTTGGGGGGATGCTTTTCTTCAGTAAGACAGGACAGCTGATCAGAGTTAACAGAAACATAACTGGAGCTAAATACATACAAGTCAATATTACAAGAAAACCTCTTACAAGCAAAAAATATATGCAGATGTCTATTTTCAAACAAGGAATTAGTGGGAAGTTTTTTAGAGTGTCCCATATTTCAGTGGAATACGTTTTAAACACTACCTAATAAAAAAGGCCAAATGATTAGGCAAGGGGTGGTGCTAGGGGAAGGAGCATCTTGGTTATGTTACTTTCTCCTCTGTTTCCTCTCTTTTTGTGACATTTTAAATATCTTACTGCACCATTGTTTTTGGTTCTTTTTGTGCATTTTGTGCCAAAAGGCACGAGGCCAGCACAGCGTTCAGCTCTTTGCTGTAAGAAAGCATAATTAATCAATGCCCGACTAGGTAGTGTGAGGCAGATGGAGTGAGAGCTGAGCTTTGCCTTTTGGGTTTATGCTTGAGGAGAGCCTCATCTCTTGTTATGCAGCCAGAAAAAGAGTCCTTCACCAAGAAAAAGAGACAACCCAATTGACTTACAAGGCTCCGCTTACTGTTGCAGCACTGATAACTATAAATACATGACTTTTATTCGCCATGATATGACAGCGTACTGTGGCACAGAGACTCTCCTGCCATCAGAACTTACAGTCAATTTCTCTGCCCTTTTCATGTCTCTTTGAATCAAAACGCAGAGGTGCAAAGGAAGAGGAGGGGAGGGGGCAGCACTTTCTTATACTGATAGGCCAAGGTAGCTCCATCTGGAAGTTTTGATCTGGAGAACCCTTTTGGATGCCACTGAGGTCAGAGCTCTCAGATGTAGCTATCTGGTGGGCTGCTGACGAGAACAAAGAGACTGGTTTGATGTGGTGTATCCCAGTGTCTGCCCCCAAACAAGCAGGATGAAAGCCTGACCTCTAATCCCTCTCAGCTTGTTGCCCTTTTCTCTGGGGCCCACTGCTGAACAACAAGAAACCATCAGAGTAAATATGTCCGAATCCAAACCTTTGTACTTAAGGAAAGGGTAAACAATGGTGTAGCGCAGACAGTGCATCTTGATGGTTAGTCCATGGCTTTTTACGGCTTATAAATTGCTAAACTACACAGTCTTGTTAAAGGTTTTGATACAAAGAATTATATTCAAGGTTACAGTGTTTGCAGAATGAGAGAAAACTGATCTGAATTACCTTTGCGAGCGATGCGTATGCAGTTAATTCTGGATTCCTGAAATACAAAGAAAACACAGCCATCAGAGGGGAGGCATCTCAAAGCATTTCACACCAAAATACATGATAAAAGAAAATACCCCGACATGAACCAAAGTGCTGAAGAACAGTATGTCACCCTGAAAGTATGACAATAAATAAAAGAAAATTAATGGATGCGAATATATGTTTCATCTAAAGGTTAATAAACATATTAAATGATTACATTTGTCAAAAACCCTTTAAATGACAGCAGAGATCCCAAAGTAAAAAGTTCAAAATAAAAGCAAAATTTTCAAACAATATTAGAGTAAAATATCTAGAACCTGAGAGCTGTGGCGAAGTGTGTTAAGAAGAGGTTTTTTTTTTTTTTTTGCTGAAGGAGAAAAGATGGGAGCTGAAAGAAAGAGAGCGTAATTAAAAGGAGGGTTTCAGACCAATGCCCCACAATGAAAACAAATTAATTTTATTCAGATTTCAGCTGATGACACTCAGCGTTATGAAAAAGACCTTTGTCAAATAACTCTAATGAGATCCAGGACTGTAATCCGATTCCATCCTGCCCCCCCATGGAGGAGATTTATTATCAAATTAAAATTTACAGATGCCAATTTGGGCACTATGGGACAATTATGCAAATTTTTCTGTTCAGAAATGAGCAAAAAAGCACTTTTCCCAAACTCCGGTTAAACTGTAATATTAAATTGCAATTCCACTTTGAGAAAATGGACACTTCAAACATGCTTTTAATTCGGGGGTTTAATCTGCAAATTCACAGCCACATAGTACATGCTGTGACAGCCAGAAGTTTCCATACACTCCTCATGGCTGTGAATGCCATTTTTATTAAGGCCTCTAAAATATTTAGTTTGAACTAGTATTTTTCTGGTCTGGAATGACCAAACAAGGAACAACTTTAATAGGCTTTAAAAACAACAATTAGTAGCACAAGCTTAATATTTCTTATGGATATTCTCTTATCCACAAAAAAATGTTCATGTTAGCCTGCGTTATCTGTTATAAAACAAACTGTGGACAAGGAAATTGCCTAGATGAGTCAGGTTGAGTCAAGCTTAAGGACACTGCTTTGGTGCTATGGGTGCTTTGTATAAAATGGATAGGATAATAAAAAAGGAGGAAAAAAGTTCAAATTTACGCGAAGATGATTCAACCTTGGAAAAAAATACTGCACAGATGAATTACTAAATGCCCAAAATTGCATTCTGCGCCATAATGAGTGCATGCAAATTTCCCACATCTGTATGTACTCCAAATGGCTCTACTACTAATTAAATACGACCACCATTAGACTTCGGTCTCAACGATTCACAACCCCAAAGCAACTTGGATGCACCGATAGAGAATGCAGACGCCACACAGCAGCGCACTGCGTCTCTGTGTTATTAAGTTGTTGAGCAAGGGAGCCGACGATATTATAACCGCATCATAACAAGACGAAGAAAGGTAAAAAAAAATACAGCACAGCTATTAACAATAGTATTTTGTGGAGCAGTGACTGCTGTAGAGAAGTCTGTGTGGATCCGTAGTCAGAGCCAGGACAATGACATAAAAGTCGGATAAAATGTGATATGACCATTCTGACCGCGGATGCTTTGAAAACTACAGGATACGTATCCGATTTAGTACCACATAGTGGCGCAGTTCAGATTTCTTTGGGAGGGGAAAAGATCGGAATTGGGTCATTCTGACTGCCATGAAAGTCGGATATGGGTCGCATTTGCCTGCTGTGGGAACATAGACAAAAAGAGTCAATCCTGAGTTGTTACACCATTCTTGTTTTTATTTTTTTTTAAACTGATGTAGGAACACATTACAGGAATGTTTCCATGTGGTCAAGGTTGCTACACCATATTTGTGAAAACTCCCTTTCCATCAACCCCTAAGTATTTCAGTAACATTTGGATCAGCAGAACATACACAATGGTCCAAAAGAGGAGGGTTATTTCCCTGAATGAACTCTTTTGTCTGATGAGCGCTGTGAACTGCACCATTTGTTTAAAAACAGATTTTAATTACCTATGCCACGGTTATAATCGACTCGCACGAGTTCAGCATTCTGACAGCTTTAGAGAAGAAGTTGTTTCTGTGCCTGGTGGTCTCGATCTGAATGCTCCTCAGCCGCCTGACTGAGGGGAGGGGATGAAATAGTCTGTGTGCGGGAAAGGTGGAGTCCTTCATGATGCGGAGAGCCCTACCCCATTATCGTGATGTGTAGAGGTCTAAGGTGGTGCGAAGACTGCTCCCCACAGTCCTCTCTGCAGCCTTTACCACCCTCTGCAGAGCCTTCCTCTCAGCAGCAGTGCAGCTGCAATGCCATACGGTGATTAGTTGTATGTTTGATTAGTTTAAAACCTTGTAACAAAATTAGCAGCTCAGCAAAGGCTGTCTTTAGGAAAGCAATGCTAATAACTAATGTTAAAATGCTAACAGTGACATTCTAAAAATGCCTAAAGTTAAAAAGCTTCAATCAATAACTATCAAATTTCTCATGAACCCTTTTTAAAATGAGCTTTAATACCTGGAAAAAACAGACCTAAAGAAACACGGATATTATCTGACTTTCCGCCTGATGTAGCAAAATAGTTTAACGTTGCTTAGTATCCTAAAACCTCCTTAATAGCAGACACATAATGACAGTGCTAAGAAATGTTATTATAGTTGGCAATCTTAGGATGTGTTTATCTGTATTTATCTGCTATTTCATGTCCACTGCTGTAAAAATGCTTATTTAGTAATAAACAATGCTTTAGTTTAACACCCACCTTAAAGTGGAACAAACTAGTTACACTGAAAAATGTGTTTACTTTCCAAAGCGAGGGTGTGCTTTAAAATCAAACAAAATTAAACCTTATCAGGGTCCAGAGTTAGTATTAGCTATGCTTCTGCAGCATATTTCAATGTTTCTTAATTTCTACAGATTAATAAGCCATTTTAATTAATAGTCATGAACCTTATTCTTTGAAAGGGCAACTCTGAACAGCTGAGTTTGAGCTTTCAGCGCTAAACTTTATAAAGCAGTTTTCGTTGGAAAAAACCCCAAATTGATTTATCTTATTCTGCCTCCAAAGCAGTGGTGATCAGTCATTCATTCAGTTATTACAGGCTTTGGCGAACTAGACACATACATTGTCAGCTATTCACTGCAGTAAATAAATAAGCTATTGTGATGGATAGAGGCAAATTCTGTAAAATGGGCACCTAAATCAATGCGCAAGAGCTCAGCAGAAGAGTAAACTGCCAAGGTCCAGACTGTCAAACATACATCACATGTCTCTGTGTGCAGTGCCAATCATGCCAGAGGGGCTGCTGATTCCTGGCAGCTCTAAATACAAAACACAAATGCCAGTGCACAACACAGGGCTCCACAACACACGGTTTGTATATGTGTGGGTCTGTGGGTAGAGCTGGGAGATAAAAGTTTAAATGTTACATATTCCAATGCTGTGACCTACAAAGCAACAGTCTGTTATTTTTTTTATTGTTGCGATCGATCAATTGCAGCAATTACACAGGCTTGATGGTTACTTCGAGATAATAGCAGGGGTAAAATGCCAAAGATTCTGGGTCAAATCCATCCAAGAAAAGTACTGAGAAGACGACTAGTCTTTAAGGGGATTCGTTGCAGTGTTTGCCCTCCACAAAGATAAACAAAAAACTAAATACACAAATACTGATTTAATGAGGAGTGCAATTAAGGGGCCAGACAATTTAGCTTGCATTTTAATGAAGAGGTCAGGGTGCAAAGACGTGGAGTGATTATCAAATCTGACAGGTCAACGCAACTCTAGTACACAAAACGCTTAATATGGAACAGACTTAAGATGGTTCATGCATTACTTTTATGATGTTTCATGTTAACCCGAGGCAGATTGGAAACTAAGGATCCAATCTCTTGTTACCGCATGGTAACAAGAGATTGGATCCTTAGTAAGGGCGTAAGGGATTGGATCCTTAGTAAGGGCGACTTACAGTAGCGATTGTTTGTATAACTTGGTGCTTTAAATTCTGAAGAAGCGTAAAGCTGTAAGGAGTTCTAGACAGGAAGATATGTTTCTATGGAGCTCTGATGGCCATCCACTCAAGCTGCTGCTTAACCTAAACAAGGAGGGAGATGTCAGGAGATAACAGAACGGCTGACCTATAGCAGTAAAACTGCTCTGTTCATCCTTATAAACTTTTGCAGTTCAAATTGAGGGCAAGGGTATACCTTCATTACTGGAAATACACACAAACATTGTAGTTTTCAGTCTATCACTGTTTGTTTTAAATAATAAATGCACTAATCACTTGTATAGGTTTAAAATGTCATCACAAATTCATGTTTTCTGTGTTTTAAAATAATCACAAAAAGTCCTTTAACTGCAGAGCTGTGTAACAGAGAACTTATATACAGGAGTCTTAATTAATAATTTAATACAAGTTAAACAAGCTTTTCTTCTTAAATATTCGGTTGGATAAAGCCTGAATCTATTTTAAATGGATTTTGTAAATAAATATCAATATCTTGTGTAATAGTGCTTTTGGCAAATAATCTGTCAATAAAAAAATTAAAAATATTGGAGATTCCTAGTAGTCTAGTTTATTTTGTATGAATACTTGTGTCCAATTCTGACCTGGAGGGTTTTAATAGCATTACTACATTTTCAATAGATGCAGTGAGAGACAGTTCTGTAACCTCGGGTTGTTTTTCAGGAAGTCTATATTTAAAAAAAAAAACAACAACATTTTTTTAAACTTTTATTTCACAGTTTTATTTTTGTGAGGTAGAGAAATGAATATATTTACAATTTTGTTATTGGTAGTAAAAATTGGAATAGGCTTGAATCTATATTGAAAGGCCATACATTTTTGTTGCATTTAAAAAAATTGTATTAATCTTATCAGTTACTAAAACTATGATATATAGGAACATCTAATTATAAATATCTCAAAATGCATATTGGTCCATGCTTGATGTGAAGGTTTTTAATCCAACAAATTCAAATCTGGAATAAAATTAGTTTGGCCTGAATTATTGTGAGCACAATGCTAAGAAGGCCTGCAGAGTTTAATTACAGCTGGAGGATCAGCAGAATGATCCAAAATAACACCAAACATTTAGCAGTTGCAGGAACATTCCCGCTCCAAACAGACTCCACGAGCCAAACATCACCATCTGTTTTTAATAGACTGTTTCAGAAACACTTGGATGTGACCGCTGTCAGATGACACTGTGAGGTGAAAAATTATGGCTCTCAAATGTTAATAACACTATTAACAGAGAAAAGTACCATGATGTATGATTGCCTGGTTTGTTGATAGTCTAATTACCAGTTTTACGGGCTTCTTGAATCTGTTTTACGTTTTAAATTGTTATAATACTGCAACTCATGTCATTTCCACAAAATCCAGTGCTTTTGAATGATATCCTAATGTTCTTAAAACATTAGGATGTGGGTGTATGCGTGTGTGTGTGTGCGTGTTGTTCCTCGTAGAGGATTGTTTGAGTCAAGCAGCAGCAAGACTTCAGCCCTGAATGAAATTGTATTTTGCAGCATTTGAAAGACTGGAGACAGTGTTGGCTGTATGATTTGGCACCATGGGTCAAGAATGCTGGCCCCCCGCCAAGCCAAACAAAACATAATCCCATCCGCTGGTAAAGCCAGACGTCCCCTATCTAATCCCATGCTTAGCAGGCTAGTTTTGTGAAGTGCTCACACTGCACTCCCATCCATGTGCTTCTCTACTGAGTTGGAAAAAGATGATACTGGTGGGGATGAGCCACCCAGCCATGTTTGTGGGACTTTAAATCCCATGCTAGGCTCAAAAAGAAAGTCCTGAAAAAAATCACTAAACCAGCAACTGACAAGACTCAAATAGTCAAACAGACGCAAGTGAAAACTTCTCAGATGGCTAAGTTACTTACAGCAACTACAGCCTTGGCCAAAGGTTTTTAGCAGTGACACATGTGCTGCTTTGTAAGTTCTACAGATTTAGTTTATAGGGTGACAGTTTATGTTGTTTTTAGACTAAAGTGTAGAATGAGGAGATGAAACTTAAATAATTATAAAAAGATTTATTAGCCTAAATGAAACACCTTAAAAAAGAAAAACCTGTTTTCCTGTATTTAGTCCCTGGAATTAAATGATAGGTTATATTTCTTTTGAGCCCAATAAAGCCATGATGGAGTCTATCAAAATCACTCAATTTAATTAGCAGACTGATTTTTATGAAAGAGTTTGAGATGTCCTGACAATTATGGATGTTCCAATTCAATTTCAGTTATCAGTACAGATTGCTTGTTGTGGGGTTTTCAAATAATTGGCATCAAGAGTACTTGACAAATCTCCACTCACAATACCTTTTGTTGTTCTACTCTTTGTGATTTAACAAGGACAACCTATTTTATAGTGCATGGCTTAGGAAACAGTGGTATAGTTCGTGTACATTATATTTTTAAACAAATATGGATTTTCTGCTCAGAATCTAAGCCATTTGAAACCCTTTACAGTGATATTCACAGTGAGAGAGGCAGCTTCACCTTCCTGTCTGTGTTTTGTGACCGGCTCTGCCTTCTGCACTCAGATATTCCAAACAGCTCCCGGTGAAGCTGAGAGATACACCTGTCATTAAGAAATATCATCTTCAGAGCAAAGAACTGCGTTTCTGAAGCATAAAACTACTTGATCTTTAAGTTTTGTCTGTACTTGATTAACTGGAACAGAAAAGAAATATGTTCCAAGCTGGATTATCAAAAACACAGAGTAAATATGTTAGTATTAGCCTAGCGCCAAAGGCAACTGAAAACTGTGAAAACAAACGTATTACCCTAGTTACCTAGTTTCTTATCCTAGTTAACCTGTGTTACAGCAACATATTGATGTGGGCCTGCAGAAACATCTGTTGGGAAATAATATCTGCATTAAAAAGAGGCAGAATAGGAAGAAAATAATGGAGAGTGCAGCATTGGGAACATCATTGGTGGGTGAGTTGCAATACTAAGCAAATGTATTGTTATTTTTCTGCACTGTAAAGCAGCAGAATTTTCAAAACTATACATGGTATTGATCAGACTCCAACTCTGTATTGACAGATGCCTGTTCCTAAATGAGTGTGACAGGTATTATAGGTGACAGGTGTGATAAAATCCTGATCAGGACACTCCTACTTGAATTCGTTGTCTTCTTGTGTCAGTATTGATTACGTCTAAAAAAAGCATGCAGCCATCAGTGCTTTGCATCAAAATGGGCCACGTGTAAGGAATCTTCTGCAGATTCCCAGCTCATTTAAAGAGAGATTTAGTTTCAATGTAGGAGTCTTGAATACATCCAGCCATACATCTCATGCAGGCTCCAGAACCAGGTGTGCAACATATAGTTCTGCCGCCTCCAGTGCAGAACTTGTTAAACATTGGCAGCAGGTGGGTGAGAGTACATCAGTTCAGTGCTGTTAAGACATTTTGGAGAAATACCGTTGAGTCTTGCAACAAGAAGGATCACGAACTCCATTCTGAAAAACACCAGGGACTAAACTTCGGCTGAAAGTACCAGAATAAACAGCAGAAAGACTGGTGAAAAGTTATTTTTATGCATGGATCCTTCTTGCAATTGTTTAGGACATAAAAAAAATCCTTTCTCCAGAAAATAAAGGAAAAGCTGCCATCCACTGTACCATGCATGCATAGTTTCTGCCAACAGTGATGCACCCTGATATGAATGTGCGGTTACTTCTCATCAATGGGAATGGGGTTCCTCACAGTTCTCTCCAAGAAAACTGCATGAATAAAGAGTGTGAGCAAAAAGGCAACGTCCTTAAATAATCTAGGCAATCTTTATGATGATTTGCATATGTTGCAGCAGAATATAGCACAACATATCATTGTTTAAGTGGCATAAAGATAATAACAATGACAATTTGGACATGTAACCATAAGACTCCCAGATCTTAAACCACTTTACCTGAATTTAGCTCTCAAAATGTGGATGGGAAAAAGGACACCAACAAATTGAGATGTATTCCAAGTAATAATAATTTAATAAATGAGTCACAGCGAGTCAGGGTTTTCACAGAAGTTGTAAAGAAAAAGATTAAACACTGCAAATATTGACTTTTGCAAAAGAAAAATAGCTAAACATGTATTTGCAAAGTATGAAATATTTATTACCTGTTTATTACCTGTTTTTCAGCACAGCATACCAACATAAAAAAATGTTTTAAAATATGTTAAAGCCACATAACACTTTACTGTTTTACTCCAAAAACGATCCCTGCTGATTTTACAGTCTGTGAATTTTAAAGTGCCATGTTTCAACCTCTGGTTATCTACACAAGTAATTGCCTTACCAGGTAGGAGCTTTTCAATGTGATGGAATTTAGAAAGACATTTGAGGGTATTTATCTATTTATCTGACTCAAAAACAATGATGTAGGGAAACAGCATTGGACTGGAACTGAAAGGTGTGTTTGGGTCCAGCCATGAGAGGAACAAAAAGGACTGAACTACAGAGAACAAAAGGGATGGGTAAAAACTCTGAATCACAGAAGGACAGCATTAACCCTTCCTCCTGCACAGCTCCTAGGAAGGATCCACAGGTTGAATCCCTGTGATGTCATAGGTCTACAAAACTCTGGCGGGCACAGCAGAGCACTTTCGCTTTACCCTCAACCATCAACAGGTTGCATTGGGGAACCCACCCACGTGAATGTCCTGACCTCCCTGGCCGAGTAAAAGACGTCTTTAAAAAAACCCTGGATCCAAAGTTAAGTACGGTCTGCTGTATGTGTACCCAATGACTGCAACCTAGGTCAAAAATAAAACTATCTGCCTTAAACTTTCTGTCTGAGATTCAGCAGAAAATCTGAGCCAAAGATTCCCCAAGAAGAGAAGGTGTCTCTAACTACATCGAAAAAGTGGTTTTCTTTCTCCCTGCCTGAAGAAGACGGCCTAGAAACCGCACCTCCAGTCTGACCAGACGCTCACCCCAGCTCGGCATGCTGCTCGCGTGTCCTAATCTGAGCAGATGCTTCCCCCAGGCGTTATGCCGAGAGCCGCCGACCTCCATGCAACTAACTTACCTCATCGGACCTGCTAAACTCACTGGCCCACCAGACGTGCCCTGCTGCTTTGTTGATAACTGAGCCTAACTAACTATGGATGTGACATCATCACGCCTGCCGTCAAGACGCTCACCTTGTGAGTCCACCGCCATCTTGATAGTGTCAACTCCATTAAAAATTAATTCACTGTTAGGGCTCATTAACATAACATTAAGAATCAGTTGTCCAAAAGGTTATTGATTTATAATTCAGCAAATCATTCTTTAAAACATTATTTTATTAAAATAATTATTTATTTACCCTCCTGACTTTCAATGCAAACTGGTTTTTGAACACATACAAATTGTTGTTCTTAATCAGATTTCAAGCTAATTTGGATTGGTTCTGAATTTACATTAAACTATATCACTACATCATTTTATATTGGTTATTGTTGTTTTTTTTTTTTTGCTTGTTAATTTTTTTTCAATTTTCTTCCTTTTACTTAGTAGTTTAGTTGAATATTATTAGTCAAGTTAAAGAGTTTGTTAATTGTAGCATTTTAACTTGAAGTTTAATTATTTTGTAAATAGATCAGCTCCTACTTTAAGCCGACAGTCTCAGTAATGCTGTGCCTTGCAAAAGCCTTCCCGCCCTTTAAACTTTTTTCATATTTCAAATGATTTTGTTAATAGATTCTTTTATTTTGGAGAGAAGTTGTTTGTTTATTCTGTATATGTGTGTAGTGCTTGCTGACTGAAAACGCCAGTAAGCAATTCACTCCTTCATCTGTTGTTCTGTAACACCACACCTCAACAGGCAGGTATTCATAAAACAATAACTGGTAAAGACTGAGAGCTGTTTGGCTATTAGGTCCCCACCTTTGTAAGTTTGATCAAAAATACTAACTTTGTTAATAATTGCCTTAGGCACTTATTAATGTGCATGAAGTACATTGTTTACTTTATTTAATTCCAGCTAATCTGAGCTGTTCTATGCTGCATGCAAATAATTCCATTTTCAGAAATATTTTGTTTGTGAAGAATCAAAAACAGGGGCATATAAACATTTACAGCCTGTTTTCAGTCCAACAATCTCTCTAACAGCACAATTACTCATTCAGGGGTTGTGATTGCAGACAATGCCAACTGTCCTGCAGCTTTACCCACAGGATTAGAGCTCCAAAAAACAGACACTTATTCAAAAAGGCTCTTCACTGGAATTGGTTTAAACACTTATGCTTACAGCTTGATGATCAAATGCTGTCAGATCTGCAGTATCTCTGGCTGCAGTTTCATCACTCACCCCTTTGAAGTTGCTCATAGCCTGGAAGTAGACCAGGTAGCTTTTGCGGGGGTCCAGTGGGCTGTTCCAGTAACCATTGTATGTGTGGTTGTCTCCAACAGTGAAGGGACTGGCCTCTGGCAGGCTGCTCGGTGGCAGCTCGGCTGTGTAGTAGTGAGGTGTGCCTCGGGCCTGAGCCTCACCATGAGACATGGGCAACGGGAAGCACTCCTGAAGCCCCAGCTCCCTCTTGACTTTCTTCACAGTTTCTTCTTCAACCACCACTTGGTATGTGCTGGAAATAGGGTGGATTTTCAACTTTAATAGACCATGGTATTAAAAGCATACAACATGTTTGTTTGAGGTGATCTCCTCACCTGACCGGTGCTCCTCTGCCCTGTGCAGGACGCAGCAGCACAGTAATTGTACTCTCTGTCTCACTCAAAGGTGACGGCATGTCTCCATAATCAAACGTAGGGGCTAAAAAGACGAAAAAAGACACATTTCGGGTTTAATCTCAAAGACATCACATACATTTACATTCGTTACACAAGCCTCTATTAACCTGTATAATGGGATTTTAAGTTAGAGACCAAAACAAAGTAATACATAATTCTGAAAATGATAAATGGTTTTTCCAGTTTTGTACAAAAAGAATGCATAGTGTATGTCTAGCGGACTTTAATTCCTCTAAATTCAAATGTCACTTAATTAGTGAACAGGGTCCATGTGTGTAATTTATTGTCAGTAAAAATTTAGATGTTCTGCGAAGGCCTCAGAGGTTAGTTAGAGAACATTATAAAACAACTAGCATCTTGAAGACCAAAGAACACAGCAGACAGGTCATAGATAAAGCTGTGGAGATGTTTAAAGCAGGGTTAGGTTACAAAGCCCAAGCATTAAACATCTCACGGTGCACTGTTCAATCCATCATCTGAAAATGGAAAATGGAGTATGGCACTACAACAAAAGTACCAAGACATGGCAGTCCACCTAAACCAACAGGCAACGAGAGTATAATCTGAGAGGCAGCCAAGAGGCTCATGGTAACTTTGGTAGGAGCTGCAGGGATCCATGAAGGAGAATTTTTTTGTAATGCAAGACTAGTAGTGGCCGTGTCAACAGATTCTCTCATCTGAGCAGTGGATCTCTGCAGCTTTCAACAGTGACAATAACAAAATTAATAAAAGAAAGAAATAAGGAGCTCTGTTTGCTGCAAACATGTAGGAGGATGTGAAACTTCATCTTCATTGAAACTTTTTGTCTTCATTTCAAAACACAACATGTGGTAGAAAACCAGCAATGCGCATCACCCAGACCCATTCCCACAACGAAACATGATAGTGGTGGCATCATGCTGTTGGGATGCTTTTCTTCAGCAGGGACAAGAACGCCGGTTAGAGTTGATGGAAAAATGGATATACAGTGCAATCCTGTAACCAAAGCTGCTTGACAGCTGGTTAGCAGAGCCTGAGGAAGACTTGAGACTTGAGGCGGAGGTTTACCTTCCAGCAGGACAACCACCCTAAAAATACAGCCAGAGCTACAATAAAATGGACTGGATCAAAGCAGATTCATGTGTTTGAATGATCGAGCCAAAAACCTGAAATTATCTGTTCACTTTTAGATATTTTACAAAGAATAGGCAAAAATATACTCTAGATTTGTAAAGCTGGTAGAGATACACTCTAAAAGACTATATTTGCACCAAAAGGTGCAGAATACATTTGCATGTCAAACTTTGTGAGATTTATATTTACAGTAGAACTGAAAACCCTGTCCCCTTTGTCCTTCCCTCCATATTTGTGCATTACTTTGTGTTGACCTATCACACAAAGTCCCAGTTGAATACACTGAAGTTTGTGGTATGTGACAAAATGCAACAAAGTTAAAGAGGTGTGAATACTATTACAAGGCACTGTACAAATACATAAACCTGCCATAGTGCTTATTCAGGTAGCATTAATTCGACTGAACCTTTGATGTTTCACATAAAAAACATGACTTAGACCAGCAAAAGCAGAATGCCTACTCCCTTTTAGCATTGAGACACGACATTAATATAACACCCAACACCCACAATCTCATATGAGCACGATACTTGAATTCCTCTTCCAGTTGTCTTGGACACAGTGCCAATTAAAAATCTCAGGAGTGAGGCTAAATTGAATGGCTTTCTCATTTGAAGGGATTTGGCTAAAGTCGTGCTCCTCCCTGAAGATGTTGTGGCACATTTCTCTTTAATATCAGCAGTCAATTAGTAAGGGGGAAGCAGAGCAAACTATTCATGGGGCATAGATAATTATCAAATTAAAAAGCTGTTTGCTAATACTGCGGCAGAACACAGCTGACATCAATTACGGGGGGAGGCTTTAAAGAAAATCGGGTGTGCGTTGTTGACGTTAAGGGAGGATGGCAGTAAAAAACATTTTGAAGCCTGCTGCCAGGTCCAGTCTGTCTGATGGATATTAGTGCATCAGCAACGGTGACGCACACCGCTCAATGTATAAGTGCACCGGCGATTCAGGAAATGTGTGCAGTCAGGTACTCTGCGGTAGGTGTTGTTTAAAGATGCTGACAGTAGTGGCTGTTGAAGGTGTTCAGTGTTTGCTAGCTGTCAGAGCAGATTTAGGAGACGTTCAGTGTAAGTGAATGTTCTGCATTGTGGGCCGCTGAAGCAGGAAGATGATGATCTGCAAAGACTTTTGAACTCGATCCGTGGTCTGGATTGGTGCCAGAAGTCTCTCTTATACGCAGCCAACAGGCCAGAATGGTGACTTTAATCACAACCTGAACCTACCTGTAAAGAGATATAGACTAAAAAGAGAGAATGTATGAGTGAAACAGCAGCACTGAGCTACGGGAGGCTCCTCTGAGGTGTAATCCCACCCCTTAACAAGTGAAAATGCATCATCAAAAGGAAACAGCAAGAAACGGGCTAAATTCGTCCATCTGGTAATAAGCTCAGAGACTCCTGGAAGTGGCATTCAGGTCTCAGAAATGCACTGCATTTTTCTTCATGCACTGCACACAACGTTTTCCCCTCTGTGGTGTTTCTCTGCCTTCTATTCGTTAATTTATATCTTGTGAACTGTGAGGTGGTAGCATCCTGCAGGTTTGGAGAAGCAATGAAATATGGTTCCTCCACTGTGGCAGTAGCACTTTTGCCTCAGTGAGAGAGTAACACAGAGGTCAAAAGTGAGCAAGTAAATTCAAAAAGCAGTGCAAAATTCTCTGTTTTTTTGCAACTGTTACCAACTCTAACCCTAAGCCTCCTGCAACTTGCTTTCTTTCTGGATTCACAAAGCAATTTGCACTAAAAACACGCAGGAGCAATCCCACCCATCAAATCCTTCAGATGGGAGCAATTTGCACCTTTTTTATGTTGCAGTTGTCTCTTCATCAACAAATGCAAAAAGGATAGAGAAAAATATTTTATCTGTTTATTATTATTTGTAATAACTTTCCTGGGTCCCTTGACATTTCTTTAGTTCGTTTTATTTTTTTTGTAAAACTTACATTACCAGTGAAAGGTTTTAGATACACTTTCTCACTTAATAGGTCTCTTTATTTTCATTTTCAGGTTAGGGTTACCCCAAACCTAACCCTAACAAAACTATAAATGAACACACATGGAATTATGTAGTAAACAAAAAGTGTGAAATAGCTTTAAACATTTTTATAATTTAGATTCTTCAAAATAGCCACCCTTTGCTTTGATTGCTGCTTTGCTCTCTTGGCATTCTCTCTATGAGCTTCATGAGGTGGTCACCTGAGATGGTTTTCCAAAGAGTCTTGAAAGAACTTGGTGCAATTTGAGACGGCCAAATGTTAATTTTTCAGTCATCACAGCAAAGGGCGGCTACTTTAAAGAATCTAAAATAAAAAACATATTTAAAGTTCTTTTCCAATTTTTTGTTCGCTAAACAATTTTGTATGTGTTCATTAACAGTTTTGATGCCTTCAGTGGGAATCTACTTACAATGTAAATAGTCATAAACATAAAGGTGTCTAGTCTATGGTAGTGGTAGTCTATATGTTAATGCAAATGGAATAAAATTTTCCAAAGTTTTGTTTAGGGTGAATTTTTATTTGTCATGATTTTTTTACTTTTTACTGGGGTTTTTTATGAACCAACGAGAGCACTCCGTGTTTATTGTGCTATCAGTTGGATTTCTATTTTTACTTTTGTCGTTATCCATCAGTGTTGAAATACCTTCACTGATTTTTTTTTCTACTAGGTAAAGACTATTTACATGTATACGAACCAATTTGCACAGGAGGGGAAAAAAAAGAAAGATACATTTTAATTGCTGGAAATGACATTTAAGAAGTTAAAAATGGATAACTAGTTACATGAGGATTGAACATCAAAAAATATGTGTTTATATGTAATAGTTAATGTCAATTTTTAAGACTATTTTTTTGTGTCCAAGGGTGGAGCTCCAGGTGCTGACCTGAAGAAGCATTCTTCAAAACAATGAAATAATGCTGCAGATTGTAAAAGACATTGGAATGATGCATCTATTTTTACTGATTCAGTCAGAGATAAAAAAACAACATTTATTGAAGTTAAAAATGTGTCAGATTCTAACATAAATATATGTAAAAATATACTACTAATGTAATAACTTATCTCAGAATAAAAAAGAAACACCTGTGTACAGTTATGTCCTCTTAATTATCACTGAAAAAATAAGAAAATAAAAAGGTCTAGGTCTGACGACCGTAACAAGCACAAAAATCCAAAAATGAAGAGATTCTTCTGTGCTTCACACCCAAGTCACACAGTCAAACCCTCTTCACATTAATTCTTGAAGTTAATTTATTTTGGAAGATATTTCTTTCCTGGAATATTTCACAAATAAAAAGGACTGTATTCTTATTTTACATAAGTAATTCCTACCCACGTGTTTGCATTTCATCCTTTTCTCCTCCTATTTGAAATCCGTAAACAAACTGTTTTTGAAATGCAATTGCTAATCAGTTTAGTTCAGTTGGTCAAATATTTAGATTAATTTTAGAGCTGAAAAATCATAAAAATGCTCAAAGCTCAATTTAATGTAACACAATTGCATGTTATTTTCCAGATTGTTAAGGTGCTTGTACAAAATGCATTTTAGTTTTCAGGTTTTCATTCATTACAAGTTCTAACTAGTTTATGTTCTACCATTACATTGAAGTGTCTTATAGGCAACGGTGCAGGAAGCCAACAAGGCAAAACGGGAAATACAAGATCATGAAGTGTCCAATAACATAAAAAAAGTTAACGTAAAAAAAAGGGTTTTCATAGAATTTGTACCTTTTCTCATACCCTCTATGTTGTAATAGTGGTGTAACTGGTATCACTACCTGAGATGTTAGTGGTGATTTCAGTGAGGGCAGTCTGGCCAAAGCCCTTTGCTGTACGTGCTCGGACAGAGATCAGGTAAGTCGTTCCAGGGTGGAGGTTGGAGAACATATGGTACGTCTCATTTTTAAGCTTGGACACTGTTCTTCTGGGTCCTGGGACGTTGATGCCTGGATCGGACGACTCGATACTCTGGTAGCTGATCTGTTGGCAGGTGAGAAAAACATAAGATGATTTAATTTAATGACATAAGAGCCAGTCCCCTTGGCCTTAATTCTGAGCTATGTTTGCAGATTTCATGTATAACCATTAACTCAGCCCTTAAAAGGGCTCTATAAAAGTTAGTGACTATGACTCACTCAATTAGGAAATAAATTAGCTTCTTAAATGGTTGTGCTGATTAGGCCAGTGCAGTTTATAATTTCACATGAATAAGGCCTAATTGACTTTGCCACTGTTAGTCGGATGTGTTTGAGTAATGTGAGCTTTCTTCAAAAAACGAATGCAAGCGATGAATAATTGCCTGCCTAAGTAGCGCATTATTAAGGTCAAAAACTGTTTATGAGTTAGATTTAACTCTTGTTAACAAAATGCCCCAAATCTGGGTCCTAAAAAGTGACATTTTTTTAAAAAGTTTTTTTTTCAAGAGGCTTTAAGCTTTTGCATGTACCTGGTGGAGAGTTTCCACTTGTACTGTTTGAAAGAGATAAAAGCTAAATGATTTGACCTGTCTGCAATTAGTGTTAGCAACTAGGATGCACATCAGAGCTAAAGGAGATCCTCTTAATTTGAAGGAATGAACGCAGATAGACATTGTGAACTGTGTGCACCTAGATCAAACACTGAGGATATCTCTCAAGCTCTCTATGATTATCACGTTTGCTTATGCAACCTTGTTGTAATATAATTATTAACTATTTAGTAAGTGCAGTTGATGGCGTTCATGCCTTGTGATCAATGATTCAGTCTTAGAGTAGGGAAGATGATTTCTCACAGCTTTCTCACAGTCAGTTCACAGTGATCGTCACATGGGAGTACAAAAATCAGGTGCAGCATTTACTTTATCTGTCAATCTAGGGGCCTGATTCAATAAAGTCCTTGCACAAGAGGTCAAGAAAAGAAGTATTACTATCAGAATATGTAGGCTGACCTACTGATTGCTTACCTCAGACAGAGGGTGTACAGTAAATCCAAAATCATTACCCAGCTAAATGGAAGCCCCACTGCTAAAACAAATGTATCTGAGTTATTGATTAATAGTGCCAGCCTCTGTTCCAATGGGACAAGTGCAAAGTTAAGTCCAAGCCTGTGCGCAAGGTCACCGAGTGTATCAAGCTCTTACTGCTATTTTTGTTGGTGCGGACACGGTGAACCGTGCACTGAAAGGGGCTATAGCGGAGGATTTTTGCGATTAAGCATGCAGTGTACTGAATCTGCTTTGTGCCAGTGATACTGAAAATGGCTCAGTAAATGGATGGGGTGGTATTTTATTCCCACCAGGAAAAAAAAAATACCAAGAGCTGAGCAGGTTTCTGTTTCTAGGAAATAACAAATACTTTGTAGTGTTGCTGAAGATGATTCTGAACTGGTAAGAACTCCTGTGGAGGAACAAGTACAAAGTTGGACTAGATTTTCTGGTTACTTGCTTTGGACAATCAGAAGAAAGATTAGAGTTTGGAAAGTTCCTCAATAACATAATGTACCTGCAGCTGCTGGAAATCACAGTTTTCCTTAGAAAATAGACATATGTTTATGGGTCATTCAAGAATTGGAGGACATTTTCTGCCCCCAATGAAATTGCAAATAATCTATGCACAAAATACAAAAATACGCATGTTATGTGAATTATAGTTGTCCTGAGACAAAATATAACTGTAGCTGCCATAAAAGTGATTCCTAAATCTTGAGCACCCCCTCAAAATGGCTTTTTTTCTTCCCATCCCACTTGATGACCAACTTACATGTCAAATATAACAGATAAAATAAGTTTTAAAACAGATTTCTTGCAGTTGTTAAACATTTAGTTTTGTCATATACATAGTTTAAATAGTATTTATGTTTTGAGGTTTTGTCTCTCAACATACATGCAACCCTGTTACTAAAACCTTTTTAGCCATCTCGAGGACGAGAAAAAAAGCTGAGCTACATGACTCAGCAGGAATGGCATCATTTTGATGCTCTGACCATGGGTAGATATAAGGTATATCCTCTCATCTATTTTTTTATATTTTCTCAGTATTTTCAACCGTAATGGACAGTGTCACTCTAAGCAAGGCAACCCTGTTACACATTTTATCAGAAAAACATATTACAGTCAAAGTGTTTCTTTTTTTATTATATAGCTAAGTTTGTTCTTGACCAGCTGCAAAGCAGTTAACACAGCGAGCATGTATCCTAACATTAGCATTTATTTGCAACCTTGTTACTGTAATCAGAATAACTGTGTTCAACTACAGTAACAGGGTTGAATCTCATTCACAAAAGACAAAGTATTATCTCTAATAGAATAAAATGTCTATATTTAGATGTGTAAAATGTATTACCATAATTTTCCAGAATATGAATTACTCCAATTTATTTTTTTGCCACCAGGTTGTACAACTTCCTGGATGGCATGATTGACTCAACTTGATGAAATCATGTTTTGATAATTATTAGCAGTTTTATAGACATTTTATCTCAATTTTATTTGATTTCTACAGAATTCTCGTACACCAGTAGGGTTGTTACAAAGCGGAGGATCTAACGTCAAAGGTGAGAAAAAATCTAATATGATGTTAGCTGCATGTGTTCGGCAACAGTAAATCTGCATGACTGCAGAAAAAACCAATGCTTTAGTTGTAACCCTGTAGATGACCTCATTTTAGGCCACATACATAGCACAAGAGAAGTGCAGTGGCAGTCAAGAGGTTGTGGGGAAATGGTGTGTCTTGGTGTACGACTGCACTATCTACCAACAAATCATCCAAGAGGTGAATAAAACCTACTGCCAGATTAAATGTATGCACAGTGGCCATTTGTTTGCCTCTCTACACCAATAGTCTTGCATACTTTGAGCGTACTTGTTAAACAAATGCCACATATCTGACGTTTTTAGAGATACAGCAAATTGACCGTTGAGCAGACTCAGACGATTTTATGCTTCACCTATGAGAATTCTTTAGAAAAGAAGGTGTTATGGTGCTATGGAGGCATGATGGCTGTTAATTCAGGGTGTCATGCAAGAAATAAGACATCAGCAGATAACAGGAAACTGAACATATTGCAGAAAAGATGCGTTTTTATCCCTTTT
>JAHHUM010001986.1:0-22566 GCA_036173005.1 Crenichthys baileyi | reverse complement strand
CAGGATAAATTTTGAACCATTGGATGCACATGGTCCTCCAAAAAGGTTCGGTAGTTCTTGGCAGTGACGCGCCCATCTAGCACAAGTATTGGGCCAGGGAATGCCATGATATGGCACCCAAAAAACCATCACTGATCCCCCCCATGCTTCACTTTGGGCATGCAAACAGTCTGGGTGGTATGCTTCTTTGGGGGGTTCTCCACACCGTAACTCTCCCGGATGTGGGGAAAAACAGTAAAGATGGACTCATCAGAGAACAATACATGTTTCACATTGTCCACAGCCCAAGATTTGCGCTCCTTGCACCATTGAAAACCGACGTTTGGCATTGGCATGAGTGACCAAAGGTGTTGGCTATAGCAGCCCGGCCGTGTATATTGACCCTGTGGAGCTCCCGACGGACAGTTCTGGGGGAAACAGGAGAGTTGAGGTGCACATTTAATTCTGCCGTGATTTGGGAAGCCGTGGTTGTATGTTTTTTTTGGAAAACAATCCGGGTTTGGCACCCGAACATCCCTTTCAGACAGCTTCCTCTTGCTTCCACATTAATCCTGTTGGTTGGGGTTTTCGTCCTTCTTGGTGGTATGCTGACATTACCCTGGATACCGTGGCTCTTGATACACCCAAAAAGCTTGCTGTTTGGGGTCACAGATGCGCCAGCAAGACGTTGCACCAAAAAATTTTGTCCTCTTTTAAACTCTTTGGTATGTCACCAAAATTTGTGTGCTTTCAAATTTTTTTGAGCAAAACTGTGCTCTTACCCTGATAATTGAACCTTCACACTCTGCTCTTACTGATGCAATGTGCAATCAATGAAGACTGGCTACCAGGCTGGTCCAATTTAGCCATGAAACCTCCCACACTAAAATGACAGGGGTTTCAGTTTCATTGTCCAACCCTGTAAGTATATATATATACATATATATATATATATTTTATATAATATATATATATATATTATATATATATATATTAAAAATATTTTAGATTTTTCTCATAGCCACCCCCTTTGGTCTGATGACTGCTTTGCTCTCTTGGCATTCTCTCCATGAGCTTCATGAGGTGGTCACCTGAAATAGTTTTCCAAAGAGCCTTGAAAGATGTTCACTGAGAGACGGTCAAAGGTTAATATTTCAGTCATCACAGCAAAGGGCGGATACTTTTTAGGAATCTAACTTAAAACATATTTAAAGTTCTTCTACAATTTTTCATTTGCTACATAATTCCATATGTGTTCATTCACTGCTTTGATGCCTTCAGTGAGAATTTATGTACAATATTTTTTGTCATAAACATTAAGAAAACCATTAAATGAGAAAAGGGTTCTAAAACTTTTGACCGGTTGTTTATTTGTTCATTCATTCATTCATTCATCTTCTATATCGCTAATTCCACAGTGGGTCACGGGGGGGCGGTGCCTATCTCTCCTATGGGCGAGAGGCAGCGTACATCCTGGACAGGTCTCCAATCCATCGCAGGGCAACACAGAGACATAGAGGAAAAACAACCATGCACACACTCATTCACACCTAAGGGAAATAAAGAGAGACCAATTAACCTAACAGTCATGTTTTTGGAATGTGGGAGGAAGCCAGAGTACCCGGAGAGAACCCACACATGCACAGGGAGAACATACAAACTCTATGCAGAAAGACCCCCGGCGAACCCAGGACCTTCTTGCTGCAAGGCAACAGTGCTACCAACCGCGCCACCATGCAGTGTGTGTGTTTTGCTTTTTAAACTAAAGTAAAGGTATAAATTGACTTTTTGATGAAATTCTGATATTCTACACATGTGGACGAAATTGTTGTTACCCCTCGGTTAATGAAATAAAAACCCACAATGGTCACAGAAATAACTTGAATAACTTGTAAGCACTTTTACTTGGATACCACTACTTTATTTAGTCTTCCACTTATCACTTATCCTAGATTAGGTGGCGGTGGTAACAGGCCCAGGAGGGAACCCGAGACATTCTTAACCCCAGCGACCTTCTCCAGCTCCTTCTGGGGAATCCTAAGGTCTTCCCAGGCCAGATGGGATATACTGTCTCTCCAGCGAGTTCACAGTCTTCCTCTGGGTCTCGTCCCAGTGGGAAGTGCCCAGAAAACCTCCAACTGACTCCTTTTGACTCGAACAAACAGCGGCTCTCCTTTAAGCTCTCTGTGGATCTGTATCTGTAACGCTGAGTCCAGCCACCCTACAGAGGAAGCTCATTTCAGCCAATTAGATCATGTGACACATTTGTTTTTAAATTTTGCGTAAATACCATAACATTGAAACCTGTAGTATTTTTGCTCAACGTTTTCATACAGTACAAATCTCATACTTAGACATGCCTACAGCTATATCTCTGTGCATTTCTCTCCTTCCTCTCCCAAAACATTTTTCCTGCTCTTCCTAATATTTTTCAACATTAAACACGTCGAGTCTGTTTCCCTCTGCATTCGGCACAAGCCAGACACCTCAGCGCCGTAGACACTGATATGTATTTTAGCTGTGACCTGGAGCCCTGGCTGAGAAGTGTGAGCTGCCGCTTTTAATTAGGTCTGGGGCCCGTGGCAGATGGACGTGAATCGACTGTGATACCCAGCAGCTTCAAGAGGACAGGCGGGATGAGGAGAATTACAACTCTCCTTTCTTCCACTGTCAGGTCCACAGGAAGCCCAGATTGATCAAACAGAAGCAGTGATCTGTGCAGAGGAGTGACAGGACAGACAGTGAATATTTCAGTTTCTTGTTGCAGAGGAGTTGAGTGGTGTGAAGAGCGCTGATCTTACTAGCTTTCAGAGTCACAGCAGGGCCTTATGGGAGTTTTTTTATTTTTTTTGCTCGGAGCATCCCCAAGCTTCCATATGCCACGGAGATGTTTGTGTTTTTACAGTATTCATTTATTTTAATTTGCCAAACACCACTTTAACAGAGGGAACGATTCATTATTTTTTCTACTTTCCATCAAACGTGCAGCAGAGGTCTGAACAGAAGGAACTTTCTCGGTGTCTGAACCTAGAGAGCAGATGTTGTGTGTGCTTGTGTTGGCAGGTATGTGCACATGTACGCTTCTGTGTGTTAGGCAGCGATGTTAAGAGAAAAAGCAGCATCATTTGGATGGTTAGGCAAAGAATATGGAAGCTTAGATGCCTCCACATGCTGGAAATACAAAGATCTTCCATCTACAGCAGCAGCTCATAATGACTTAGTTTCTCACGGTAGCCAAAGGGGAAGATCAAAGCGACAGAGAGCAAGGTAGAAGAAGGCACAAAGGAGAAAAACTAACAGGAAATGAGTATGCAGGAAAGGGTTTAAGCTCATCTCAATCCATTGTGGCTGGAGCTTAATCTGGGAAGCTACCAGAGGCTTAGAAACTGTATGTGACTTTCTTCTTAATAATATAATTTAGTTACTTCTGGGATTACAAAAAAACTCCCTGGCATGTTGGATTTTAAAACATGGCTGCCCTGTGACATGTGCCAACTTTTATTTACCCTGCCACATAGTGTCGGCTACAATCTTTCTTGTCGCAGTTTTTGCCGCAGCTTTTCTTACGGTTTTATGACACAGAATGACCCAAATGGTCAGTAGTGTTAGTTTTCCAAGATTCGATGCACAGATGTAGAAACCAGCAACATGGAAACTCAAGAAATCATAATCTGGGCGTTTATAAACATGAAATAGCACAACTTTCCACTTTATTTATTTAGACAAACTAGAAAGAAACTGTCTACTGTCTAGTGAACAACATTTTAGTTCTACTAAAAACGAAGATTAAATGCATTTAATAAAAAAGAAAACATGAAGGAGATAATGAGTCTAAGATCTCTCTCTTTGATTTCACTAGCTTGATGATCCTGTTGTTGTTTTACCTCCATCTCGGTGTAAAATGTTTCCCTGATGTTTGTTGTTGTGTTTATAAATATTTTGCCGTCTTATAGCCTTCATGGTGGGGCTCTAGTCCAGCTCATCTTCCCTTTAGAGCCAAGGGTGCAGGGCCTTATGTGTTCACCAGAAGCTGTCCAGGTACCTCGGTTACTCAGCTCCGCCTTTTGTGTTCCTCAAAATTAGGCCACACATTTTGATGTCCTGACCTCGATAGATCAGAAAATAGATTTCATCTCACTCCTAAACCACAATACCCTACACAGTTGTTGGTAACCCTAGTAAAGACTTTTTTTAACAACTTCAGGCTTTACTTGAGTAAATTTATTCAATGTGGATAAAAATACACATTAAGACTAATTTGTTACTGCTGCAATTATTGGCCCTTTTAGCAAACCATAAGAAAACAAATGTAAAGATTTTTTTCCAAGTTACACTTTCCTTTAGTTGATCCTTATCTATAATTCACAATCTAGGAATTTTTACTGATGTAATGTAATATAATAACAGAGGCCAATTTCACATAGTCAAACCCTAAAAAGGGAAACACAAGTGAACATGTCATTCAGGTGAGGCAGATGTGATTTTATCTCGATGTATTAGGAAATAGCTACAAAAAAATAACTACCTGTCAATTCTTGACCATATACAGTAGGAAGGAATGCTTTATCTGTGTTGGAGGTGATATTATGCAGGGCTCTGATCTTCATATCATCATGAATATCACTGATAAACTTGAAAAGCACTCAGAGAGCGCAGATCCCCACCAAGGTCCCTGCATTCAGCTGCTGACTGGGTGACGAACCATGTGGGAATTTCACGTTGACACACCATGGTCTGGCAATGATAAAGAATCCTTCAAAAACATCCTGGATCCAGATGGTGCTCCATAGCACCAGAATACACACCTTGTCTGAACGTGCCATCCAAATCCGGTCATCACTTTTTGACAAATGTTGAAAACAGACGGACAAACGCAGGCAAAAACGTAAAGTTATGCATATAACTACTGTTCCCTGAAGGAGAGTAACGAAGTACAACACATTGCTGCCCCGCTGCTCAGCTGGGCTCGGTGAATAGCGGCTATCGAACTGAGTAATGACGAAGATGACGGACAGGTATATAGTGCAAGCGGGGCCTGTCACCTGTCGTCATCGCATCATTTGCCTAGGAGGCGTGATTAGAGGTGGCTTCAGACAGGGCACGCAGGGCGTGATATCCCATACTCATGTGTTGTACTTCGTTACTCTCCTTCAGGGAACAGTAGTTATATGCATAACTTTACGTTCCCTTTCAGTCGATTCACTCAGTACAACACATGAGTATGGGACATATATAAACGCCCCGCAGAACAGCCATCAAACCTGGATCATTCACTGCATACTAGTGTAGCACTTAGACCCAGCAGAAAGAACAGAGTGAGCCACAGAAGGGGTTGTCACATCCAAACGATAAAACTTTATAAATGTGTGCGGCGAAGACCAGCTGGCTGCAGCACAAATGTCACTCATGGGCACCCCTCTAAAAAGGGCCCAGGAGGTCGCTATGCCCCTGGTGGAGTGAGCCCTCACACCACGCGGCATTGGGAGACCCCTGTTGCTGTAAGCTAGAGAAATAGCCTCCACAATCCAGTGAGAGAGTCTTTGTCTGGACAGAGCTTTCCCCCTTGCTGGGTTAGCAATACACACAAACAGTTGATCACACAACCTCACAGTCTGAGTATGGTCAATGTAACTGCGCAGTGCACGTAAAGAGCACAGGAAGTGTAACCTCCTTTGTTCCTCAGATGCTAAAAAGGGTGGACAAAAACTAGAAAGCTCCATAGTCATGTAGCTGTAGTCCGAAGGTATAATCTTAGGAAGATAAGCTGCATTAGGTCGCAAGCTGACCTTGGAACCATCAGGTGAAAAGTGTATGCAGGTAGGATTTATAGACAAAGCATGGAGGTCTCCAACCCGCTTTGCAGTTGTCAGAGCAAGAAGCGGAGCAAGCTTTTATGAAAGGAACTTCCCGTCTACTGACTCCAAAGGTTCAAATGGAGGGTCACAAAGAGCTTCTAGTACCAATGTGAGATCCCAGGAAGGAAAACTGGGTTTAATCACAGGTCTGAGTCTACGAACCCCCTTTAAGAAGCGTACCGCCAAAGGATGAGCACCTGGTGTGACTCCATTAAAACCAATATGGCAGGCAGAAATGGCAGCCAAGTAGACTTTAATTGTGGAAAAGGAAAGACCTTTATCCAGCCAATCCTGCAAAAATGTTAAAACTTCCACCATTGAGCACTGAAATGGAACAATGTGCTTGTCCTCACACCACTGCTCAAAAGCCCGCCATTTATAAGCGTATAAGCCTCTAGTGGAGGATGCTCTTGCATTCTGGATTGTTGCCACCACATCAGGGGGGAGGCCTTTGGCTAATAAGCTGGACCTCTCAGCAGGTAAGCATGCAGCTTCCACAGCTCTGGGTGTGGATGAAATATCTCCCCCCCTGCCTGAGTGAGGAGATCCCGGCAAACGGGGAGTTGCCACGGCTCTGCTGCCAGCAGGCTGATTATCTCGGAATACCATGGCTTTGCAGGCCAACGGGGTGCTACCAAAATTAGGGACAGACCCTGTTTGCGCACCCTCTCTAGTACAGGTAGTATCATTTCCACTGGGGGGAATGCATACAGGAGTACATTGGGCCATGGATGGGCCAGGGCATCCACTCCCAGTGGAGCATCCTGATCTGTTGTGGAAAAGAACAGAGGACAGTGGGTGTGGCTCTGGTGGCCAAAAGATCTACTGCTGCTGTCCCAAACAGACACAATATCTGTGCCACCACGGTAGGGTGAAGCCTCCACTCTCTCACCCGAGGTCCGCACCCAGATTCAGTCGTCCCGGGACATGAGTAGCTCTGATAGACAGAAATCGTATGTTGCTTCAGGAGAGAAAGTGAACGAGTCCCTCCCTGTCTCTTTATGTATGAAATCACAGTGGTGTTGTCTGTCCTGACCAGAACATGTTGGTTTAACAGAACCTGGCAGAAATGTTGCAGAGCCAGCAGAACCGCTAAGAGCTCCAGGTAGTTTATGTGGAGTTTGGATAGTACTGGTGTCCAAACCCCCCTCACCGCCATGCCATCCACAAATCGGCCCACCCCCTCAGGGAGGCATCCGTGGATACCACCTTGCGAAAGGTTTCTCTCCCTATTGGCGAACCTCGGCATAACAGTCCTGATTCCCGCCAAGGGCTGAGAGCCGACATACAGGCAGTGGTTATCATTAGCTTTCTGCTGTGGTGACGCCATGCACACAACCGGTGAGAGCGGCTCCACCGCTGGAACAGGCGCATCTTCAGTAGACCGAGTGGTACTACTGCAATCATAGATGCCATCATTCCCATCAGTTGTAAGATAGTCTGGAAACGCATTTTGTGTCCCAACTGAAATTGAGCGAGGTAGCGGTAAAACGCGGCCACTCTGTGGTCGGAAAGACATGCCCTGCTTGTAAGGGAGCATATTTCCAGACCGAGAAATGAAAATTGCTGACTTGGGATCAGCGAGCTTTTCTGAGAGTTTACCAAAAATCCTAGGGCCTGAATGTGTGACAGAACCCGAGACAGCTGCACTGTCGCCTGCTCTCTGGAACTGGCTATTAAAGCCTCATTTAGCTGTCGCCTGCAGCCCTTTGATTTTGACTTTTTTCATAGAAAAAACTGTCTTTATTGAAACATTTGGAGCATCCATACAAATATTTGGAACAACTGCAGTGCTCAGAAACACATTCAATGCACCCAAATTGGGGGCTTTTAGTGCAAATACATTTTTGGGGAAATTGTGCTTGGGAGACTGTGTGGGGGAAACGCAGCGCCTCTTGGGACTGGGATCCCGAACAACACCAGCAAAACATCTTTTGGACGGCACTCGCCGAAAACTGGCAAACATGTCTCCCTGCTCCCTAAACTCCTGAATCTCGAGTCCGACAGCTAGGAGGACTGTGTTTTCTTCTTCCGGGACGTCGAGTCCCTCTGGAGCCCCGGAGGAGGACCCCTGCTCCAAGCCGTCTTTCGGGGAGCTTTGTGGCTGTGCCGTCTGAGGGCTCAAGCTCACGGGCCGCGTCATCCTCTTCGGTGGGGGTGGCGGTACAGCTGGTTTGTGAGTGCCCTAGCTGGATTTGGGTTTTGCCTGGGGATGATACTGCGCAGTGCTTCGGTCTGCTTTTTCCTCAGCTCGAATTTCGCCTGTATTGCGTCAAGAGATTGCCCAAACAGCCCATCGGCTACCACCGGTTCATCCAGGTAGACGGCTCTATCCCTATCCGGGATGTCAGAGACCGTCAGCCACAGGTGCCTTTGCGCAACCACCGTTGATGCCATCCCTCTGCCCAGTGACAGAGCTGACTACATTTGATGTAGTCAGTGGTGATTCTCACCTCATTCAAGAGTGGCATCAAAGGGCTGTCCGGCGGTGTTGCGGCTCCAAGCTCCACCAAGCGCATAGCTTGGTATGTTTGCAGCATGGTAATGGAGCTCAGGGCACGAGCAGTGGTCCCTTGAGCCCTGTAGATTTTCTGCAATTGAGCAGCGGAGAACCTACAGTGCTTACACGAAAGCGATGTTGGACCACCCACACCATGATTTTGGGACGGGGCCAGATATGCTGCCAAAGACGGTTCCATAGGCGGAATATTCACCAGTCCGGCTTTTTCTGCGCCTTCCAGGTCCAGATACTGTCCATAACCCGGCACTGTGACGCGGATGGACAGTGGTTTGTTCCTTGAAGACGTCAACTCAGAGACAAAGTCTGGGAACATGGGTAGATGGTGCTTGACTGCGGCTGGCTCCGAGGGGAGATAAAACCCCGTGAATTGCGTTGGCTTCTCCGCAGGAAGTGGGGAGGGCCATTGCACGTCCAGGGTATCAGCTGCACGGCAGCAAAGAGAGAAAAAAGACGTGTCGCCCGGGTCTGCTGGCGCAGCAGCGGCAGCCTGACTCGGCAGAGACTCATCCTCATCATCGGACAGACCATGAACATCCAAACCGATGTCCAGTATGTCCTCCTCTCCCTGAAGGGGTTCTAGTTGCAGCTGAGACCGAGCACCTGCATTATCAGCTAACCCATCAACATACTCCATATGGTCTGCCCAGCTGGAAGCGGGGACTTTGACCGAAAAGCTGTCCTCGTCAGAATCGGACGAAACTGGGTTTCCCGCCTCGGAGAGCAGTGGGTCTCGCCGTGAGACAGCAGCCTCTCCCAGCACCTTCTCGAGGAATTTAACCCGCCTCTCCAGGGTCGAGCGACGAAGCTGGCGACAGAACGCACATGCTTCGGGCTCCGCCAACGCTCTGCGAGCGTGAACAATCCCAAGACAGACGGGACAAGCCTCATGCTAGTCCTTCTCATGAAGCGAGAAGCCGCAACCCTGAGGACAGGGACAAATAGACGACTTCTGCTTCGCTTGCGTTAGCTTTGTGCTCATCCTGAACCACGAAAGCCAGACCGAACTGCTTGAAATTAGCGCTTCGCGGGCAGACACGCTTACCAGCAGGCAGCAATGACTAGCTCCAACAAAAGCAGTTGAACTAGTTCCAAGTAGCCTTTAGAAAGAGACACTGAGCTAACCAGCAGCAGCTAGCTAGCCTGACTCAAAGAGGTGTTCTTAGCGAGGTGAAGAGCGTAAGAACTGAGTAATGACGACGACGGACAGGTATATAGTGCAGGCGGGGCCTGTCACCTGTCGTCATCACATCATTTGCCTAGGAGGCGTGATTAGAAGTGGCTTCAGCCAGGGCATGCAGGGCGTGATATCCCATACTCATGTGTTATACTTCGTGAATCGACTGAAAGGGAACATAACCTTGATGGAGGTAACAAATAATGTTACTCTTGATAGTGTGGTAACACTTTATAAATCATACTTAGAATATCATGTTAAATCCATGTTATACATGTGCAATATGTGGTTTTCTTTATAAAAAACCCAAAATGTGGTATTTTGCTTCCTGCTCAACAATAAACTACACATGCAGTTTTTTAGTCAAATAAAGTAGTTGTTTTTGAAGGATCTGTAAATCAATATATCTCCAAAACACAACAAAACACAAAAAGGGTTTAATATTTTTGCCTCATTAAAAGAAACGCAGACAGTTTTCAGTTATGTTTTTTTTTTTTTTTACAGATTTTTTTTCTTAAATAAATAAATTTACTAAATGCAGATTTGGAGGCATCCAGGTCTGCTTTTGAGTACAAGTCACTGGATTTTTGCAGTCCTATTTAATATGAAATCAAAAAGAAAGCGAACAACATTAATTATTAAAGGATGAATACCTGGTGTTGTTCCTAACATTTTCCATTTCAGGATTTCAGTATGTCAGGAAAATGTTTTCTCTAGTTGTGAAAAAAGTCTCCATTTGCATCAACCACCTGTGCTGGCAGGCCAAATTTGTGCCATTCTTGATTCGCTGTCGGGGGCGCCACAAAACCAGTCTAGGGTTTACAAACCACCCCCAGGCTGTACTTTGGACACCCCTGTACTAATTTGTTTTGGTTAAGTTCTTGTAGTAGTTTAATGATTGTAATATCCCCTACATCCTCAATCTTATAAGGCAATTTTATTGACAAACAGCCTGAAAAAGCTTCACGCAGGGATGCTTCTTGTAAAAACGTCCCTGTATGTCTTAATTTCCCGTGTAATTTCTGCCTTTATTTGATTACTGAGTAGAGTATTAGTGCCATTTATCAGGAACACCGTGTTCCAGAATTATTATTTCAATTATCATTATTACATTTATTGAAGGTATATGGTGCAGTTTACCCTTGGAAAACACACTGCTGCACCCTTTCAATAATTCGAATTGCCTTTGGTTTCATATTTAGAGCTTAAATAAAGCTTGTCGGGAGTCATTGCTGTTGCTTCTTGTCTTGTGTGAAATATCGGGTGCATACCCCTCACCTCAGCTACAATTTGTTCTTCTAATATTTTTGTTCTTAATGACAATAAATAAGATTGATTAAAAGATAAAGAAATATAAAATTTATGGAGCTAATAAAGATTCTACCAGATTTATTTTTTGCATATATTAATTTTAGAGGCAGAACATAAAGCAACAGGGATTCCTTTTCTTGTGCCTGCAAGAATTTAATATTTTCCAATTTACCCCCACTGCCCACTCCCTCCTGCTATCCCTTTTCCTCCCATTCTATAATTGAATTGCTCCTTTTGGTCCCATAATGTGGCGGCAAATAGCAGAGTGAAAAGTCTCCACTGTAGACTCTTCCATTTCCTTCTTTTGAGCTGATACTGGTTTGTTGTTTAGTGTTTTCTCTCCTCTTGTTTGTGTTTCTTTGCAGGCAGCTTTAGTCGTTCCTTGACCCAGGCTCAAAGCTTAAATACTATAACTGGTATTCCTCCTCTTCTGACCTTAGATATTTGAAAGAAAGAAGGCTATGTGCTAACATTTTACTCCTTTTAGTGTTTTTGTGATGTTTTTGTTTGCGCTAAAGGATTGGCGACCTGTCCAGGATGTATCATAGCTCTCACCTAATGTCGACCAGAAAATGGATGGATTATATTTGTGGTAGAGTAAATATTTTTATTTTTTAGTCTGAACACAATTGCCTTTTTGAGTTTGCTCACATAAAAAAGAATGAACCGTCTCCAGTAGGGGGTGTAACGGGTCACGTATTGGTACCGAAATGCTCTGTCGATTTAGTGCTCACATGTACAGAAGAAACACAGCGTTGTTTTATACTGGAACACATGCAGAGTGTTTATGCAGAGCTAAATGCGCGTTGCAACGTTCTGTACGGCAACTTTAAAAACAGAGATGACTCCCAGCTGTCACTAAACTCTGTTATTTGGGAATATTAAGGTTTCTCCTTCAATGGAGAAAAGGTGGACCGAACCAAAGCTGCTGTTGAAAACTAAGGTACATAGCTCAATCTGCACTGAATTGAGTTGCTCATGTTAACCAAAGTCAAGCTGATTGTAAACATCGCAGCATGAGATGCAACAATACACTGGTACTGTCAGGAGTTAGTCGGACCAGAGGGGCTTTCCCAGCAGCTGGGCCTTTGTGGTGCATTCAAGTATGTCTTGTAAACTGGATGTTTAAATACTAAAACATCCCCAAACTTATTTAAAAAATTTTTATCTTGAATGTCGCTTAGTCTTATTTAAAAAATCATAAACAATAACAATGACCAGTTCCTGCGGTTTCATAATATATATAATCCTTCTATCCATTATTACCTAAAAACAAAATCAAACCAAGTTTCTAATCGTTCTACAGTGTCCACTTTATTTGTTTTTCTTGATTGAAAGCGACTTCAAAGCCCTCTACATTAAAATGAATGGTAGATTCATTCAAGAAAAAAATAATCATTGCCTAAGCATTAAAATTCATTTACTTGACGTTTAGTGGATCGGTTTGTTCCGTTTCAACCTTTGCGCCATCATGGTCAAGACCAATAAGCTGTCAAAAGGTTGTCTGAGACAAGATGGTAAATCTGCACAAGGCTGGAATAGGCAACGGGTCCTTCAGGAAAAAGGTTGGTGAGAGGGTGACAACTGTGACAGATTTGATTACTTTGAAATGGCTTGGAGCCCATGCAAGATCTAGCCTGAAAAGAAAGATGACAGCTACTCAGGAGGAGCTTGGTACTAAAGGCAGTTTGAACCACAGCCACCAAGAACACAGCTGGCAACAAAATCCACGTTAATGGATTGAATTTTGTTGCAACCTGCTATAGAAGGCACAGGGAACATCTGCAGTACCATGAAAAAGTATTTGCCCCCCTACAGATATCTTCTGTTTTTGCTTATCATGCTTAAGATCATCAAACACGTTTCAAAATCAGACAAAGGTAACCTGAGTAATAACCAAAAAGCTGAAATAATCAGTTTAAAACAGCTTCTTGTATTTAACCAGGTTATCTTTGATGTGATCAAAAATTATGTGATGATCTGAGACATTTAAACCTGATTAAAAGCAAGAACAGAAGAAATCTGTGGGGGGGAATTAGTTCTTGACAACATTAGAAGTGATTCGTAGAAGGCTTTGGAGTTGGTTCTGTGGTCAGATAAAACCCAAATCCAGCTCTTTTCGATCAACTCGACCCACAGTGTTTGGAGGACGAGAAAAGCAGAGTATGGCTTAAAGAATACGTGCCTTAGTCAGGCACGAAGGTGCAAGCATTACCGTTTGGGACCTTTTTTCTGCAAAAGGTAACCACAGGCCATGTTCTATAAGATGTTCTGCAAAAAACATTCTCTGGTAAGGTAAGAAAAGAGGAGATAGGAGAGGCTAACAAAGAACCGCATGAAAGTTGTAGAATGGTCTGGCCAGTCTCCAGACCTCAGTCCTACAGAATAACGATAGAGAGAGCTGAAGCCCCAAGCTGCCCAGCAACAGTAGTGAGTTTTGTAAAGAGGAGTGAGGCAGAATCCCTCCTGAGGTGATTGCAAAACTAGATGTACTCCACTATGGCAGGGATTAAAATCCACTGAATTCAGGTGCAGAAATTAAATGAATCATTTCAGCACTTTGTTTATTATTTTGAGCTGCCATGGAGGCAAAATACAACCTTCATTAACAGGTAAGAACTTGTGGGTGCATTAGTTCATTTATTTGAAGATTTGGTCACTCCTCTTTTATTCCCAGTATTGCTGTTTTTTTCACTCGAGATTAAAGTAATTAGTGGATGTCCAGACAGTTCATGGGTGGAAAATGTAAACAAAATTTTAGAGAGTGTTATTCCCGGTTGTGCAGATGGTCTGGAGGGAAAGAAATGAAAGTAAAGATAATCCATGAACATTAACGCCGTTTCTGCCTCCTGAATCTGCAGTTTTCATTGTGTTCCCATTTATTTTTTATTTCTTTATTACCTCTTTCTGCCTGCGCCCTGAGTTCAGTTGTCTTCACACCCCAGTAGCAGCCCCGAGCCTGTATTTAATTATGGGTCATGTCAGCTTTTATATTAATGGGCTGGGTGAGATCCTGAATTGATTTGGAGATAATTGCACAGAACAGATCGTTTTGTGTCAGCTCTACCTGTGATGGGCAAGTACCGGTTTGAAAATGAACCAATGCTAGCATTTACTCTGCAAATTAATGAAAAAAAATTGTCTGATTATTAATTTCTTTCTGAATTTTGTGTGGGTGTGTTTCAGAAGATCTGCTCTGCAGTTAAAAGAGGTTACCAAAGAAGAAAAACTATTTGTGTCCAGTGCTTTGCGAAAGTACTCATACCCCTTGAATCTTTTTATAATTAGTTACTACCACAGGTTTCAGTGTATTTTAGAATGATTTTGTGTTATAGTCAAGAGTAGTGCATGAATTAGGAAGTGATCAGCCCCCCTCTACTCTTAAAGTAGATCCATCCATCCTGCTTGACCTTTCAGGGTAGTGGTGGGGGGCGGTCATTGGGCGAGAGGTGGGGTGCACCCTGGACAGGTCACCAGTCTATCGCATGGCAACACAGACAGAAAACCATGCACACACACATTCACACCTAATGGCAATTTAGAGAGAACAGTTAAAGTAACAGTCATGGTTTTGGACAATGGAGGACCCGATTCTTCCCCTTTAAATGCAAACACTTCTTTTTGTGGGTTTCTCACTAAAAGTCTCAATAAAATACGTTCAACTTTTTGGTTGCAACTTGACAAAATGTAAAAGGGATGTGAATAATTTTGCAAGTACTGTGAAAACATGGCTGTAGTAAATATTGTAAAACAATATGAAAAATCAATAGAAAATGGGACCCTTGGTTCTTATGTCCGCTTCTTTAGTTGGATTTAGATCCAGTTTCTTCACTCAACGTTTTGCCTGCAATCCAAAAGACTTGATGTTTCTTAGAAAATGTCTGGAGGCGATTTGCTCTGCGGCCGCATTATTATGCATGAATTTTGCAGTAAAAACATCATATTTGAATATTTTATCACTGAACTTCATGGGGATCGAAGAGCTTCATGTGTGGTCATGGGAGACGAGGAGTAAGGGGTTGCTTAAATTCAATTGCCTTTTCTGGTAATATTTGTCATTGTCAAGGTGCAGTCAGAAACAATTGCATTAGGAAGAACAACACTTTAGGGCCTGCTGTCACACTATGAATATTCATTGTTTAATCCGCCAGATGCAATTTTTTGTGGTTTTGTTTAAAACCGTTTTGTTTTTAAAGTCTGTAGGCGCTAAGAAGTCCCAAACACGTCACATGATAAAACATCATGTCTTTAACAATGCACATTTTCTGTCCTGCTTTCATACATTTTCAAGTCGATACCGATGTAATTTTCTGAAATGAGCTGTCATATCCCATCATTGTTAACTACAAAAGCAACCTCGGTATGTACCGAATATATTAGTGGAACCACAGACCCCTCTCATCTATCCCTACGTTGGGTCACTGCCTATTGCTGCTTTCCAAATTTGCGGCCATATTTCTTTTAACAACAGATGTAAAAAGAAAACTTTTTGACAGTGGAAAATAGGGAGGACATTAACTCTGAGGCTTTGCTTAATGATACCAAAATAACAGAGGCTTACTCTGCCTCACACACTCATAAGGAAAACAGAAAATCAGCAGGAGCTGGAGGAGGAGGTGGAGAACAAGAACACAAACTTCTTAATGTGCAAAAGTACGACTGAATATGCCAGCACAGAATATTTACTACTGTAATTTTATTTTTCATCTGACAACCTTATAGTTGCATTTTATTTATATTTTGTACCATAACCACATAGCATATTGTAAATATGCCATTAAAAGGCCATCTTTATCCTTTCAATTGACTCCGTTTTCTATAATCTTTCTGGAGAACTATTGCACGTGTATGGTATTAAAAGCTATATGTCCTAATTTCATTGGTTCCTTCTAAAGGACATTAAATGAACCTTAAATGAACAAGGCATACAGCATATAACATGAACTTCTGTGTGTCTTCAGTCTCTTAAAAACCTTCACCAAACTCCCTTAAATGCAGACATTGAAACCTTCATCAACCAATCTGTTTTCTATACCTGCTTTAAGGCCAGCACTGGCATGGTGGGTTGGATGTGGAGTTGGGTTGCTGCAGTCAGTGTCTGTGAGTGTGAGGCAAGGCCCACTTTGAACAGGCCGTCTGTCCATCATAGGTACACACTGGACAAATTACCATGGACACTCAAGAGCAATTTAGAAGTCCTTATTAACCTAACATGCATGATTCTAGACGGAGGGAACTTATTTTTCCACAAGGAGGACATGCAGACTTCACACAGCAAAGCCCCAGCAGGGATCTGAAATCAGGCCCAGGGCAAGATTTATATTGCAAAAGACTGTTTAAAGTGTTTAATACTTGGTAATAATTGGCTAATATATTCCAAGTGTTATGAACGTCCAGTTTTCATGCTAATGTAATATTTAGCCAGTTGGACAGTCACACAACAGCACATGCTCACGCTGGACACAAATGACACGGCTCAAAATGCTAAAGGTCACAGAGTGATGGAGGCACAGATGAGAAAGAGAGGGAAATAAGATAATGGGTACATATCGTAACTGATATCTTCATCGCAATATTTACCATTATTATTGCCATCGCAGAATTTTCATCTACCATGCAGCCCAACTCAGAACCTTCTTTCCGAGAGGAAACAGGGCTAAGAACTGTGTAGGTTAACATTGAAAACCCACTCTATTTCTACCTTCTCTATTTTTATGAGCTGCTTATTTGCTCTTTTAAGTAAATAATATATCGCTAGATAATGGGTGCAATGTCATTTCTCCTACAGAATAAAGTTCAGCTTGGACAACATATCAGTCCTCTGACTAAATCCTTCTTTGCAGCTTTAGAGACAGTGACCAAGATCCACAGGAACCTTTTAGACTCTTTTCTTTTGTTACATGCTCTATAATTCAAATGGTTTTTATTTCTGGCCTTGCTCTGGCAAAACATGATTTAGTTAAATTATTAGTTACAGACTTTTAAAAAAATTATTTACCACTTTAAACAGTCAAAGCTAAGGACGTTACCCGCAGTCAGATCCCTTGCAGTTTATCATTAAATTTCAAGGTCAAAAACACAAAAAAGGTTGCCAGTATGTTACTACAGCTTTTCTGGACCCACACCATCCTAAATGTTTCATTTAGCTCAAATTTGTGCATTTTACAGCCCACTGGCAACATCTGTCCCTTTAGATTTCCTCCCCTGACCCGCAAGAAATACGGAAATCAAACCTGAAAAAGTTTTCAATTCTTTGCACGACCACCCTAATTTTATTTTTAGAAAATGTCTTTTATTTTGAAAGCAGTGCTTATACAGAAGCACCTTCTTAGAGTCCTCCAGCAATGCATCATTGTTACTCTTAGTTATTTCAGTTCATGCCAAAAATACTGAATATGGAGTTTTTAACAAGACAAGCCAGTAATTATTTACCAAGATTAAACTGGTTTGCTATTTTTTTTTGGATTTACAGCTTCAATTTTAATTATGATAATAACCATGCGGTGACATAAGGGGTATATATTTATAAAGAGAACCCTGGATAATTGTAATTGTTCTTCAGGTGGCAGTGTCTGATTGGGCTTATACCACAGGTAAATATTTTCAGCAATAAATAAATGTAGTATAGTTGAAATATGAAATGAAATATAGTTGTAGTTACTAGCTGTTAACCTTAGACTTTTGCAATAGTTGTTTCAATTAAGGTGGTTGGTGACTGAATATTTACCAAATAATATATACCCCAAATTTAGGAAGGGACTAACAATTAGGGTGATTGCAACTTGGAGCTCATCACCAAAGAGAAATTGTGAAAATACCAGTGAAATCAATCAACAAGTCATCTTTGAGTGCGTTCAGGTGAAAAGTAAAAATGAACTTTGCTTTTTAATGTTGAAATCTTCGAAAGTATCCAGTAACATCAGAGATTTTTTTTTAAAACGAGCTGCTTGACTGGTCTGAATACTCCCCGAACAGAGACGCTGAGCACTGGACCAGAAAAAGATCCGATCTTTGAGTCTATGACCGGTAAGAACTGTTAAAAATAAATGATACAATTTCACATAAGAAGCCTATGTCTCAGTGCATCTTAGAACAGACACCTAATTATCAACACGCATTTGGGTGTTGAGAGAACTGCAGTTGACCTAAAAATGAAACCATAAAGGAATCTGAAAATGAGCAGCCGCTTGTGTACCGCTGCTACGATTGTACTGCCTAAGTTTTGTCTGATCTAGTGCAAACATCACATTTGATGAAAAAAAGTAAACAAAGTTTAAAATTACTTAACCGTGCAATGATTATGTGAGCTTGTGATGACCTGTGTGATCTGAGCTTAATGATTCTTTGCTCGTCTACTTCTGTCTGCCAGCGAGCTTCTGCTTTTGTTTGAGCTTATCATTCAAGTACAGACAGAAAGGAGGGAGACAGATTTATGTGTGTGTTTTCATCTTGCGTGACTCATGCTGATGGTGATTAATTCACCAGATTTGTATCTTTGAAAGGTGTGTTATGTTTGGTCCTCGTATGAAATGATGCTTTTTGTCTTCCCCCTCTTACTCTTCTCCTTCCTTTCCTTTACTTGTTTTTCCCTGTCTGTACATCATCTCAGCAGTCATTATTCTCCCTCCTACAGTCCAAGCTAACGCACCCCCTCCCCCAGCTTGTGTGTGTGTGTGTGTGTGTGTGTGTGTGTGTGTGTGTGTGGTGCATATTAGTGTATTCTGTCTAAAGTCGTTAAATATTCTAAAGACAGAGGCCTCTTTTAATTATACACTAATCACACTTTTAATTACCTGCCACACACACATCCATCACTGACCACACACCCCGTCTACACACACCTATACCCACACACTCATCTGTCTCTGCGAAGAGTTCTTAACCTATTGATAAAACAGAGGGAGTGAAAGCGAAGGCAAGAATAAGTGTTGGGTGGTGAAAGACTGCACGCTGCTCCAAAGAGTGATTCACAATGAGTCGGTTTTGACACGTTAAAGGCTTCCAGGTGAATATGACGGGAGGGACAGATGACACACAGGAACAAGTCAATAGATGGATTAAGGATCTGCAAAATGGATTGCAAATACACTTTTCCCCGCTTAAACACGTCCTTTTAGAGCGTATCTTTGCCCGTGTTCGTTTGTCATTTTCCACATTGTACCTACTGTATATTTTTATGTTTACTGAGCTAAGCCAAGGATCCCCCGGACACCAGGATGAAAAAAAAAACATAATGCTGATTGACTGGTTAATATCAGAGCCAAACGATTGCATGCCTGAGATCAGAGACCCAGATCAATAAACAGAAGGTCACGGATTTACCGTCTCTTACAGACAAAGGCTGGGTTTTTGCTCTTGGGAAATTATAATTGCCTGTTTTCATGCATTTACCTGAGACTTTTAGGGCTTTGATTCAGGAGGTTATGTCAAGCAACAAACATCTTATTAATATTTAATAGTGTTACCTAAAGGCCTTTGCTTTTGTTCAATTACCACTTTCTGTCATTTTGTCTGAAAAAAGGCTAGTTTTTTTCTACAGGATCTTGCTGCAGGTTTTCCTTTCTCTCATTATCACCTGCTTTCATCAGATGATCACACTATACAATAACAAATGCATATTCTCTCACACGTGCATCACAAGCAGGTTTGCACACATTGTTAACACTCACAGAGGCTTCTACACTTGTGTTGTACTTTTGGATAACTAGTGTTTTTATTGACGTCAGTTGTCCTTGTTTTGCACTTGGATGATTATCAGGCACTAAATAGACATTTTTTCACACAGTGCAGAAAGTTGGATCTGACTAGGTATAGTGTCATCGAAAAGTATTCACACCTTTACATGTTTTGTTCTGTTACAGACCTATTCTAAAAGATTTTTCTGTAAAAGACACAAAATAGTCCATAATGGCAAAGTGAAAATGTCTTCTCAGACATTTTTTTTTGTAAATTAATAAAAAATGCATTTAAGCACAACAGGTACATAAGTATTCATACCCAAATGATTTTTTTTAATTGAAGCAGCTCAGGTGAAACAATCATCCTTTTGATGGTTCTGCATCTCCACTGAGTCGCACTTGTGGCAAATCAAGTTGATGAAACATGATTTCTAGCAGAACAAACGTGTCTATTTTAGAGTTGACGGTGCATAGCAGAGCAGAAACCAGGCAATGAATACACAGAACATTTTCTGCAGAGCTCGAGCCTGGACTCTGTAGAGGCACAAATCTGGGAAAGGATTCAGAAATGAAAAAGCCGTGTGGTGTCCATTGTTTGGAAATGGAAGAAGTTTGTAACCACCAGGAAATTCCCTAGACCTAATCAAACTGAGTAATCATGTAAGAAGGTCCTTGGTCAGAGAGATGACCAAGAACCCATCGGTCACAAAGGCAGAGCTCAGATGTTACCTTCTGGTGATTTGAAAGCCATCCAGAAGGTCAACCATTGGTTATACACTCCAACCAATTAGGCTTTACACAAGAGACCTTTTTAAACATACATTATTGGTCAAAAGTTTTAGAACCCCTTTCTCACTTAATGGGTCTCTTTATTTTCATAGATTCTCACCAGAGACAACAAACCTGTGAAGAACACACATGGAATTATGTGGTAAACAAAAAGTGTGAAATAACAACATTTTTATATTTTAGATTTTTACAAAATAGCCACTCTTTGCTCTGATGACTGCTTTGCTCTCTTGGCATGCTTTCCATGAGCTTCGTGAGGGTCACCTGAAATGGTTTTCCAAAGAGTCTTTTCAGACGTTCGTTAAAAGACAGCGACAGGTTAATATTTCAGTCATTACAGCAAAGAGCGGCTACCTTAAGGATTTTAAAATATAACATATTTAAAGGTATTTTACAATTTTTGGTTTGCTACATAATTGCATATGTGTTCATTCACTGCTTTGATGCCTTCAGTGAGAATCGACGTAATCAATGTAAATAGTCATGTAAACATAAAGACAACTATTAAATTAGAAAGCCGTTCTAAAACTTTTGACCAGTAGTGTGTGTAAAAACTCATACAGAACAACAATAATACTTAAACTAAGACTTAAACTACAGTCTCACAATGTTTAAAATACCAATAATTAATAACAAATTTAAAAAAATCAAAGAACAAGAGCAAGAACATTCTGACATCGTTGCAAGATTTTCCAAACGAGTAATAAAATCACCAGGAGAAATTGAATCTGACAGTTTCAGTTCCTGATGAAGATGATTCCAGGTTGAAGCTGCAGAGTAAGAGACGACAGTTTTTCCTAACTGTACAGACTGAGGGAACACGGAGAGTGATGACATCCTGGGATCGCAGACTAACCGGTGTGTTTAGGTGACATGTAAGAGTACAAATATGTAGGCAATAAACCAAGAATGGATTTCTAGATTAAAATGTACCAATGAAAAACTCTGTGCAGAGACAGTGAACTGGGCAACTACTGCACATGTAAAATAACCCCGACAAATTATAGATTCTTCAAAACAGCCTGTTTCAGATTGCTCTTAAACTAAGGCAACAATTCATCTCCAATATTACTAACCAGAATTACACAGCCAAGACAGCTAAGGAGTGCCTTTTATGAATCTCAAGTGGCCCAGCAAGAGATGGGACTTAAATCGAAATGAACACCCCCGGAAAAACCTATAAATGGCTGTCTGTTGATGTTGCCTGACATTACTGAGCTTGAGAGGTTATATAGACAAGAATGGGAGAAAATACTCCTAAACAGATGTGCCAGGCTTGTAAAGACAGAACCCAGAGGGCTTGAAGAAGTGATCCCTGCCAAAGGTTATTCATCAAAATACTAAGCTGGGGTGTGAAGACTTATGAAACACTGAATTAAAACACTTTTGAAATTGTTCTAAAAATGTTTTTTTTTTGCTATGTCATTATAGGGTACTGTGCATAGATCTTTCAAGAAAAAATGCTCAGTTCTGTTTAGAATAAAGTAATAAGAAAATCTACCAAAATGTGGGAAATGAAATTGGTATAAAAACTTTCTCATATCACTGTAAATGAGAATTAACATCACGCAGATAGCTTCACATAATTTTAGCCTTTTTTGGCTTTCAATGCAGACTGAAAACATGGTTTCCGCGGAGGTATTATCAGGTACCTGGTGAAATACACATTTAGACGCATGTCACGGTAGTCCAGTGTTTTTTGGGCAGTCATTTCAGTTTATGAGCCCTGTCTATGCTTTGTGTTCTTAAAGGCTTTCACAGTTTCTTCAGCACCACGATCTGTTGCTGTTTATAGTTGTAAGTGTACGTGGTCAGTGTGAGTGATGCATTCACTGACAGTTTAGCTCCAGGCCTAACGCTCGGCAGCAGATCCAGGAAAACAGGTGTGTATTTGGGTTCCTGCACGATTATATAAATTAAGATGTTTTTGCCTGCAAAATCTTTTTTATTTTAACATAAATTGATTTTGTGCCACCATGGTAACAAGTGTATCAGTTTAAAAAATCGTGTAAAAGCAGACGCTATTACTGTGAGCTTGTTTCTGTGTTGATAATCAAGCAGGACTATTAGGTTTGTTTACTCGATACTTTTTCTATTGACCTTTAGAGGTACAAAAAGCAATTTGTTTACCTTTCAATACCAATATCTGACTGTTTTTAGAAGGCAACACTGTGATCCTGTTAAAACCTATTTACAAGCACACATATATAATAATTTATATTTCCATCAGGTTAACCCTCTGTTTTTTAACAACATCTT
>JAHHUM010001985.1:0-23524 GCA_036173005.1 Crenichthys baileyi | reverse complement strand
TACCCCTAAATAAACCCAATGAAACCCAATTCCTTAACCTATTTAGTTCACCTTTTGTGTAATTTTAGTCTCAGCTATTCTGTCAAGGCCTCTAAGGTTTGTTAGTGAACAGGAGTAAACAAACAGCCTCATGAAGACACAGGATCACACCCGCCCAGTCAGAGATAAAATTGTGGAGAAGAGAAAAACTATTGCCCATGGATTGACTTCTCAGAAAAAAGGGTGAGGAAGCAAGATGGAAAAATGGAATGTGAGGAGGAAGACAGATTTTTTTGGGGGAACAGGATGTTTATTTTTAACATTTTCCTTGGGTCTTTTTATATCTCTTTCATTTAAAAGTTGGGGCTATTTTTGGAAATGGTTTTAAATTTCAAAAAGATTTGGGGAAAGGTTTCACATCTGATAAAAAAAAAACCCGGCTCTTCAGTTTTTAAAAAAATGATTAAAAGCGAAATCATCTTTTAAAAAAATCCCTGTCATAATTTCAGTGTATTGAAGTCTACAACTATTTTTTTCTCTTTTTTATTTGTATTTTGTCTTTGGTGTGAGTTTTGGGTATATTCTTTTTTTTGGGGGAGAAAAATTCCCTTTTGGGTGTTCACATCCATCTGTAGTGGACAGTCTGATTTAGTGGCATAAAATCCTATAGGGAAAGGTGATATTGCTCGTGAGCATACTGACCAGGGATCTCTGAATTTGTGAATATGTTGAAACAGCTGAATTTCTCCCTGAGACTTAATAACTCAAAATAAACAGGGAGCAATTTTACCTTCTAAAAACAACTCACAACAAAGAACGTTTCTCAGTGAAGAATTTCATGTTAATGTGTGTTGTATCGGTGGTGACATGAATGTTAGTGTTGCTAAATATTTAATGGAAATTGGACATTTTTCATATATGTAAATATACAGAGCCCCCATAATTATTGAGAGGATTGGGCGGCGGATGAAGGCGGAGACCTCGGTCCTTTTCCCGGATCTTGGGCTGGTCTGGGGCGTGGAATGCCCTCGCTGGGGGGGGGGGGGGGGGGGAGCCTGAGCTTTTTTGGGGACCAGTGGATTCGCTCTTTTTTTTGCAGAGCTGGTCCTGCGGCACCCTAGCCAAAGACCTACAGCATGCGCTGGGCGGTTGCAGCCAATGTGAAATTTCTGGGATGAAAGAGCCCCCCCAAAGTCTGGGGCCCAGGTTTCGCCGGGAAATGGGGGGCTTGTCCTTTCGGTTGGAGGGGAGCCTACTCAAGGGGAGGGTTTAAGTATCTCGGGTCTTGTTCCGAGTGAGGGAAAAAGGGGAGGGGGAGATTGACAGAGGATCGGGGGGCTGCCGCAGAAAGGGGGCGCTGTCCGGTCCGTTTGGTGAAGAGAGAGCGAGAAGAAAAGGAAGTCCGGGGTTTTCCGGTTGCAGTTCCATAAGGAGAACGGGGAGGCGACCCGGATACCGGCTGAAATAGCTTTTTCCAAGGGTGGCCGGGGGACTTCCCTTGAGATAGGGGGAGGAGCTGGGCCCTCCGGGAGGGGCTCGGAGTAGAGCCGCTGCTCCCCCACATCAAGAGGACCCGTTGAGGTGGCTGGGGGTCTATACCGGATGCCTCCCGGACACCTTCCTCGGGGGGTGTTTTCCAGGCACTTCCCTCCGGGGAGGAGGCCAGGGAACGGGCCAGGACACGCTGGGGGGATTTCTCTCGGCGGCCTGGGAACACCCTTTGGGCTCCCCCCCGGGGGAGCTGGAGGAGGTGTCTGGGGAGGGGACGTCTGGGTGTCTCTGCTGAGTCTAATGCCCCCGACCGGGCCCAAAATAAGCGGAAGACGACAGTACAAGTACGAGTTTTTTTTGCGTTGCTTTGGTGCCCCCAAAAAAGACCACTACTTGGTGCATTTCTCCAGCAGTGAGCCTTGGAGATATTTTTACCTCATTTATTATCGTCCTCGCTGTGCAAACATTGGTCCTCCATATAGCCTTGTCTGTCACAGTTCTAGTTGTCTTAAACGTTTTAGTTATTTATCTGAATGTGGACATTGGCAAGTTAAACCTATTTTCTTGAAAGTATTCCCTGAGTACATACTTGACATATTGTTCCATTTTAGTCACAAGCAAATCAGTATATTTACCAATTACCATGGTAGCTTATTAAAAACAAGACTTAATTATTCTTCCTGAAGGGGCTTTTTTTGGGTTGCCAAGACAGCTACAAAAATAAAAAAATTAAAAAACAATGTCCACCAGTGTGTAAGCTAAAATCGGGTTACATTAGCTCTAAAACTGAAAGTTTAGTGAATATTTTAAACTAGGCTCACATGTCCACATTTGGCTGAATTTGGCATGAAAAAAACTCTTAAAATCGAAATTGCTTCATGGAAGAAGGTGACTCTGGCAAATCATTAAGCTGAATTAGTAAAAATGCCAATCTTTCAGTATTAATTATGACTTCTGACTTGACTGCTATAGCAACCAGATTGTGCATGATGTTGTATTGAGATTAGATTGCTCCGCTGATTATGGTTTTATGTTGTAGCAGAAAGCAATTTTGCTTTTAAAAGGTGGATTTTTATTTAGGTCACCCTTTTTTTCCATGACCTACACTTTTATGCTTTGCGATCAACTGAAAGGACCCTACATGCAATGGAGGGGGTTGAAGTCGACCAGTCATTAGTTGGCCTCTGATCTACCTTGACAGGTATTAAAAACCCGTAACCACTAAGTTGTGGAATAAATATGACGTAGTACAAACCGAAACACATGGCAGCTGCAGTATGAGTCTGCCAATGCTCAGAGTGTTGACATTGCATCCACTGTCTCTAACTTGAGAAACATGTTGATTAGCAGACTCTGATGAAGAGGATGGTGCGAAACAACTTTGCTTGTCTTTAAAGTAATGATTGCACATGAACAGTCTGCATGAGAATCGCAACACAGAGTTCAGCGCTGTGGCTTATGCAGATGAACTCTACGAACTCCAAGCCACACCCGTTTGGTTCTGCAGCCCAAGCCCAAGCTTGTACGACATAAAAAAGCAAAGTGATCCATAATGGGGTCTTCATGGTTGCATGTTTTTGGTGGGACTATGATCTGAAAGTGGCCTATGACATATGCAACTTTGTCTTTTATTATATTTTATGTATTTTATGCATCAGCATAAGATACATGTATGAATGTAAATCCCAATATTTACCTCTACTTCCTGTTTTAGCTCTTAACTGAACAAGTCGATTACATTTCTGTACAAAATGATACAAAACAATGTGGAAAGTTCAGAAGGTCTGAAAAAAGTTCAGTCCATAAGTAAAAGTCATTGTCTCATTTTTGAAGACTCATTCCATGTGTCTTGCTTTTTTCAGTTCTTTCCGTGTTATAATAATTACCCTGTAGGGCAAAGCTGAAATTTAAATCTATTATTTGTGTGGTCTAAATTTAGATCGTAAATGTTTATGTAAAGCTACAACTACACTAACTGTTGAAATTGCTCATTCATTTTTGTCATCACTTACAAAACGCTGGCATTTTAATAGAAAGTTTGTCCTGAGAAGAATAGAAAATGCGGATAAATTAGAGGACAGAAAGTGAGTTTTCAAGACTTTCAGCTCCAGTTGCTTGTGCTGTGGCAAAGCTGGCACCAGCAACATAACCATTCATCTTTGGAGAATCACAGATTTCATTCTTGTCTGATCGTACAGTAGGACATCCTTCATCCAGGCTTTAGGATTTGTGTTGATCTGTCAGTAAATTCCGACCGGTGTGGAAACAACAAGTGTTCCAAGGATAGTGCAGATGTTGTTCAGGTCTCCTGTTTCAACCCACAGAGACCGTGTGTGACTGTGAAAGGCACTCAGGATGAATAAGGTAGAGGGCTATTTGTGGTTTGTTCTAATGCTCAGAATGGATGCTTAAGTGAAGGAGCTCTGTTGCATAAGTTGTAAACATGCAACTTGCCTCTTACTGAGTAACTGAGCAGGACACAAAAATAGCTGGAGAGGAAGGGAGGAAGGAAGGAAGGAAGGAAGGAAGGAAGGAAGGAAGGAAGGAAGGAAGGAACCCACAGACAAAACCAAACAGGATATTATGGGAGAAGATATCAGCAGTCTACCCAAGAACAGATGGTGAGACAGAGTTATGCACATGAAGGGTTCCTCCTTCCAGTACAGAACTGTACTGGAAGGAGAAAAGGTGTCAGCATCTACATGCACAGACAGATATAACAGCATTGGACTTGTAGGAATCCTTTTGAGCGAGCATAAGTGATCTAAAAATCTGCGTGGCTGTCATTGACACACACCCAGCTCTTCATTTCCTCGTTCATCCTTTGTTCAGTTTCCTCTCCTATTTATTTCTCTGTTGCTGTACCAACCCTCATCATCTTCCAGTGCTACAATTTACCCACAGTTCAAAACTAGAGTGTTGGGATTACACATTTAAATACTAACAAACATCTCTTGGATTTTATAGCCAAAACATGTTGGACAGATACATTTTACACCCTGGTAGTGGAGAAGAGATACAAGATGACCTAAAAGGGCTCTTTGGGACTGTTTAATATACCACAAATGTTTAATTTACAGTTAATTACATTTAAAATGTGTCTCATGCATATAAAAGATCCCAAACTAAGTGTCAGCCTGGGGCAAAGCTGGTGTCAGCTGGTGTCCAGGGTGCATATGGAGTTATAGGAATTCTGGGGGCCTGTCATTGGTAGGAAGGTTAGATCATGCAGAGAGAACCGCTGCAACCCACCTTTATACACATACACTGACCACAAATTTGAGTACACAACTCTTGCACAAAATCCCACAGGTAACAAAAAACCTTTCTGAACCTCAAGACTTACCATATTTTGTTTCAAACATCCATTTTTTATGTACTTTCTTTCAATACTTAGCAATGGCAAAATAAAAAGAGAGAACAAAAAGAGAAAAGACTTAGACTTCAATGTTCTGTGTTCCCTCTCATTCGACAGGGTTACAGAAGCAAAACTACCTTTGAGCCTTCTGGAAAATATAAACTTGGCATGTTTCCGTTGTGCATTTTAGGCTTTCAAACATTCCAGTGTTATGAACTTTTGATCAATTAAAGCCGAATTTTCCTTAAGGTACAGTGATTTGCAACAAAATTCATACTTTTTTTTTTCCCAAATTTTGGCACGAAGATCAATATACTTCATTGTGGGTTTTTTTAAGAGACCTGCAAAAGCAGCCAATAATTGTAAAGTGGGAGGTTAAAGTGCTATGTGGTTTTCAAAATGTTTTTATAAATAAAAATTTGAAAAGTCTATATGCTGCGACTTTAACTAAAAACACTAAACATTCTCTGAGCCATACAAAGTGAGATTTGGCACTTTTCTGTTTGATGTCATTGAAATGGAGATTGGGTTCATTTCTTAAAATAAATCTAAAAGACTCACAGCACAACTGAGTTATGAGTCCTTCAATAGGATAAAGAAGTTAATCTTAAAACCAGATTACATAGTAGTCTAAACATAGTAATGAGAATGACTCAGTCTCAACCATTCAAACACCATTTTGGAGGAGTCGTGTGACCTGAAATTCACCCCGGATTTAACGGAAAGACATTGTTAAATAATGAAGGACAAATGTAAAATGTTCCCAGATCAACTGTCCTGAAAAGAGTCTTCAGCAGCTCAGTGATTTATCCAGAAAGTGGGAAGAAACCTAAATGTTGACATTACATCTTAGGGGAATATGTGCCAGTTATTTAATTCATACTTTACACAAGATACCTGCTCTAGGTTTAAAAAATGAAAGCAGTTCCATAAGGAAAACATTTAGATCCCTTTCACATTCGAACAATAACCAGGCTTTAGGCATCTCACAGGGCAATGTTTCAGTTATTAATAAAAAAAATGGAAACCGTAAACTTAAGACTGAGAAAGCAGAGCATTATTCAAAGAGAAAGACTAGAGGTCACATTTGAAGAACTGCAAAAAGCCACAGTTCAGGTAGTAGAATCTCTCAACACCATAACTATTAGGCGTGAGCTTCACAAATCTTGCGTTAAACAAGACAACCAGTTTTAAAAGAGATCAATAGGAGGTCCAGTTTGCAGTTCTGATCAGACCACAATTATTGACCTACATGCAAAATGCTATGTGGGAAGGAAAGCAGATACTGCACATGACCCTGCCCATGGTGAAAGTTGGAGGTGGCAGCATCAAGCTGTGGTAATACGTTTTTGTAGAAGAAAAAGGGAGGAACTTTTTGTTGGTCTGTCACATAAAATCCCATAAACATATTGTAGTTATGGTTTTAATGTAACAAAATTGGAATTTTTTTAGGAGGTCAACATACTTTTGCAAGGCTCTATAGACAGTCTGAATAAAATGTTTAAAGAAAATCTGCAATAAATGCAAAAAAATAAATAAATATGCAGTTTGAACAAAACACCCAAGAATATCACATATGCTGCCTGATGACTGTTATTGTGTTGGCCACTGAATTTGCTGTATCCACTCGTGATGTTTTGGATTTTAGTTTCACAGTGGCCCACAATCTTAAAACAGTGGTGTGTTATGTGGATCACTGAGGCACAAATCAGATAAACAGAGAGGTAAATAGTATGAAATTTAATCATAGGAAAGCATCTAAAAGCAAACATCTGTTCATGTGTGCATAGAAAAGAGGTGTTTACCTAATGACGAAGAAATGAAAGGCAGGAAAAGATAACCTTGATGAATAGAAGGTGGTGTTTCAATATGCTTTATTAATTATCAATTCTTTTTTATCTATCCTCTACACTCTCACAGAAGTTACTATATTTTCATCATTCAGTAGAAGCTTTGATTAACTTGTAGTAACTCTTGTGTTCAGATAAGGTAGTTTGTTTTATTTTTAGCAAGGAGAAACCTGAGGTGTGATCTTATACAATAAAGTTTGTTTAAATTTTCCCTCTGTTGTAAATGGTCAGCCTACATATCTGCAACATGCCATCATATTAGCAGGAACACTGAAATGACTGAACTCATGAAGTGTGGGAAATGGTGAGTGCTGCTCCCACAACCGCCTCTTTGTGATGATTGACAGATGAAGCAACTCAGGTAATCATTCAAGATTTCTTTTCCTGAGCACAAGGGTACCATTTCGTTCACGAAGATAATGGTTGCTCACTATGCTTCCAGATTGTAATAATGGGTTGAATAGTTCCTAACCCAATTTTAGTAGATTCAGCCATCTCCTTAGATGTTTTTATTGCTTGATGCATGCCAATAACTTGACCATTCAGAAACAGATTACCATTTTATCTGTGACCACAGGATATATTTTGTTGTTATTTAAGAAGTGAGATGCTTGATATCTATCAACATGCTCTCTGGCCTCCATACTCTCAGTACATGAAGACCTATCAACAAGCCTAGAGTACACAGTCCCAGCTTGCCCCTCAATTGGCCATTCTCAGCAATGCAACAAAAAAAAAGATACTTCTAAGTTTAAATTTAATTTTGTTAAAAATGTATTACAAAATGTTTTTATGGAGAGAATGTCTGCTTGTAAGAAAAACCAGCAGGATAAATTTAATTTGGTTGGTCTCCAATAACTAAACACATCATTTAGTGACGTAGGAGGTATGGGCTTTACCGCCTTGGCATCGGGGGCTGAGGTGTATGGGGATGCTGGCACTGGGGCGGTGCTGTCCCTGGGTGGACTGAACAGTTGGGTGCTGCCACAGGGTGGCGGTGAGTCTGCCATGGAGGTGTTGGTGGTGGGGTGGGGATGCTGTGGCTACCAGCAGAGAGACACTGGGGCTTGGTGGGCTGGGGGTGTAGAGGCATAGGTGAGGTGGAATGGGGTCTGGGGTTGGAAGACTGGTTAAGGTACTTGGGGTAGCCATGGGTGGACAGTGGGGGTTTGAAAGCTGGGTGTGACTATCGGGGACCGCATAGTGCCTAGGTACCTGGTTGGTCTGGCGGGTCTCTGGGTCCCGGGCTGCTTGCAGTGGGCTCGCTTGGCTTGGCTGACCTGGCTTCCCCCAGATTGGTCTTGCCTGGGGGCAGTAACTGTAAGCACTGAAGTCTTGCACACCCCAGCCAGAACTCCAATTTTAATGCACTGTATGCATTGTAGTAACTCAAGCTATTATTTTTTTATGCTCTAGCTCTGAATCATTTATTTCAACAAACCCTTTTTTAAACCTCTGTTGTTTACACTGGTGAATATTTTCATGGTTTCTGTTTTTTGACTTAGCATGATGCAATAGTGCAGATGCTGTTGTGCAACCTTTAGATTAGTTAAACTCATAATTGAGTTTTAGTGAGAAAAACGTGGCTTCCTGCCTTGCTAATTGGGGTCCCAAACCAAACAGGGGGCAAAATATTAAAAGATTTCAAGAAAGTACTTTACATTTAAATAGTTTTAGTATTAGTTTATTGCAACAAACTACAGCCTGTATGTGCTTTTACAAATAGGGAAAGCATATCACCGTGGGATTGGGTAACTATGCACTTACACACAACCAGACCTTCTGGACCTTGAAGAAAAAAACATACTTTCGGTGTTATTAGTAGGGATTTAACAGGATGTTTAAAGGCATCTAAACACACAATTATCAGTAAAGAACTCTACCTCTAGAGGACATGAAAGAAATCAACACAAGCCTTTTCCTATCTAGCAAGAGTTTTTTTTTTTTTTAAACATTGAAACTTTCTCATATTTTCATTTTACAGCTTGTTCTAGGTAATAATTTTTATCCTGTCACTTCTTTTTACTCACCCTCTCTTTATTTCTCAAAATTACTCCCGGCTCTTTGGTGAGTCACCTTGCATGTCTCAGTGATGCTACACATCCACAGGCACACACATTCACAGCATACAAAAATAAATTTGGTAAACAGGATAGAAATATTCATTGTGATGGAAACAGGTAATAATAGAATGAAAGAAAACCGTCCATGAGAAATAAAAGATTAGACATTTATGAAGAACACTCTCATGCCTCAAAAGAAGAAATTACTCTGTTAGAAATAGGGTTTTCATTTATAATTCTGGTCTTTTGCAGGTTCTACAGTTATTTAAATCTAACCTCAACTGTATGAAATAAATCAATTAACAATGTCATTGTTCACAAGTACAGCTCCAAAATTTTGAATATTGTGAAAAAGTTGGGGCTGTACGGTGGTGCAATTGGTAGCACTGTTGCCTTGCAGCAAGAAGGTCCTGGGTTCGACTCCCGGCTGTGGGTCTTTCTGCATGGAGTTTGCATGTTCTCCTCATGCATCCGTGAGTTCTCACCGGGTACTTCCTCCCACAGTCCAAAAGCATGACTGTTTAGGTTAATTGGTCTCTCTACACCCCCTTAGGTGTGAATGTTTGTTTGTCTTGTATGTCTCTGTGTTGCCCTGCGATGGATTGGTGACCTGTCCAGGGTGTAGCCTGCCTCTCGCCCGTAGGTAGGCACCAGCTCGCCCATGACCCACTATGGAATAAGTGGTATAGAAGATGAATGAATCAAATATGAATTTTGGAAACTCATGATGGCATAGCTCATTAGCTGTTTACATCAAAATGCCTTTAAATGGTTTCTAAATCTGGATCAGTAGGCTACAAAATTATGGGGAAGACAGTCTTTGACACACTCATCTAGGAGGGTAAGCTACAAAAGGTCATTGCTAACAAAGCTGGTTGTTCAGAGTGCTGTATCCAACCATGTTCATAGAAAGTTGATGATAGGAAAATGTGCACCAGCAACAAGGATAATCGCAGCCTTGAGAGGATTGTCGAGCAAAATCCATTCAAGTATTTGGTGGAGCTTCACAAGGAGTGGACTGAGACTGGAGTCAGTGCATGAAGAACCACTATGCACAGAAGAATCTTATACGTGGGATACAAATGTCGCATTCTTTGTGTCAAGCCACTGCTGAACCAGAGATGTCAGAAGTGTCTTACCTAGGCTAGGGAATAAAACAATTGGACCGCTGCTTAGTGGTCCAGAGTTCTCTTTTCAGATGAAAATAAAGTTTGCATTTCATTTGGAAATCAAGGTCTCAAAGTCTGGAGGAAGAGTGGAGATGCACAAAATCCACGTTGCTAGATGGCCAAGCTGAAAATGTTGTGAACACCAACACAGTAAAATCCCTAAATGGGGACCAAACCCATAAAACCCTAAAAATAAAACATTGTTTACTTCAGAAGTTTGAATTTGAATCTGCGAATGATATGATCACCAACCAGTTTTTGGTTTGTGTTTTAGTTGTCAGCTGGATGTCAAATGAGATTTTCTGTTTTATTCAGTGAGCAGGCAAATTTCTAAAAGCATCAGAAGCCAATAAGTATATTGTATGGACAATGGATGGTTGGATGGAAGGATGATTCACAACTAATAAAAGAAAAGGATGATTGTGCTTTACATCATAATTAAAGCTTTAACAGATGCTTCTAGTACATGTTGAGAATGGTGGGAAGTTAGAGTGGGAGTTGAGGAATTTGCTACTGAGTACAACAGGAATGCACCTGTGGAAGGAATAGGGGTCAAATAATTATCTCATTCATATTCATTTCACTCCTGTTGATTTCTCATTAAACAGTAAAAACTCCTCTAGAAACATTTTTACATCTGGTTGAATGGGTATCCATGACAAAACATTCCCACTTATATGTTAATAGATATAACAGCTGATTCTGTCTAACTATTCTCATATTGAAGATTGTATTCTTAATAAATCTAATTAGATTAATCCTCCTATTCCCACTTTGCTAGCATATATCTGGCTGAGGCTAATCTTGTACCTAAATCCTTACTGACATCTGTAGCCTCTACAGAATAAAGAAGGACACAGAAATGCAGCAGCTTTGTGTGCTTAATGGCAAGGTGCATTAGGTTGCTGCTGTCATGCCCCATGGCTGTTGCAAGGAAAAGCTCAATGAGAAGTGGCTGAACTTCTCTTATGAATTAGAAATGACATATTAGAGAGAACATTAAATTAGTCATGACAAAGGATTCATGCTCGAGTCCAATACTAAAACACTCTACCTCTAATATTGACTAATTATTCCAAGAGTCGTGCAGCTAATTTAAAAAAGTTCAATAACTATGCTAAATAAGAGATAGCATTACTCTGCACTTTAATAGAAGATTTGTGAAAAAATACTTGTTTTTGTGAAGGCACAATCCTCAAACCCAAAATGTTCTAAAATTCACATTTTCTCACTAAAACACTTCATATTATGAACATAATTAAAAATCAATATAATGCATCAAATTCATTTTTGAACAAAATTAAACAGAACAAAGAGCAATCGCAAACCTTTCCAAGAAACATGACAGATAAAGGGTGATATGACCACTTTCTGCTCTTTCTCAGTAAAGAATGGCCATCACCATGACACTTACAACATTTTCTAATACAACTCTGCAAAAAAATAGGTCATGGCTGGAAGGTGAGGAATGGGAAGCTCTCTCTAGTATTAGCATGTCTGTTGTCATGTCTGTCTTCTGCAGGTTTTTGTCCCCTGATCAAGCAGATCCCAGTAAAGTAGCTTTAAATCTACTATCTGCACATAACTGATCATATAAATTTACAACTAATTTTTTTCTTGTTTGGTTCAGATTACCTTATTCCACTCAACATGACAGGTTTAAGACATTTTTTTAATCAAGATGTGAATATAAATATTCCTATATCCCCAATCTTAAAAAACATTACTGTTTTTCAGTTCAGTTCAGTTCAGTTTATATAGCGCCAATTCACAACACATGTCGTCTCAAGGCACTTCACAAAAGTCAGGTACATACATTCCAATTCCCATTTTTTAAAATGTAATGAGTAAAGAAGGAGGAACTTGAATAAGAAATCTAACCTTGCAAGCACAGCTATGAGGGATGTACAGGTCCATATGTGCAGGATTTCTACACATGGGTACAGAAGCTTTAACAAAGTAATTCGCAGCAAATTTTTTCTCACCACTATTTGACACAATAAGCAGTGTTTTATGGTTCCAATAAAATTTAAACAATGACTGAATCAATAAATATATGTAAAAGTTGAATAATAATGATGTAAAGCAATTTCAACCTTGGGTTATTGGAATCAGGAATGTTGTGACTTTGCTTTCAGGCATGTCACCCCAGTTTTAACCAAACGACTATAAAGTAAAATCAGAAAAACATTCTGGATTGCACCAGAGATTTTAAATGTTGGGACTCTGTTACAAGAATCATCTATGAAGTTAACTCTCAAAAGCAGTGTTCATCGTACTTTTACTCCCGTTATAGTGCTGTTTAGTCACCTTATCATTGAAGTTCAGGCTGATGCCCTGAGCTTTCTTCACTTGAGGGAGATCGTGACCTAGCTCTCAGATCATTAAGCGTTGCATTCACTTGCACTGGGACATATATTTACTCATTTATACTCAAGCTCAGATGGCGGTTCCAGGTTCCCCTAATAGGAAAAGGGTTAGAGTTTGGGTTGGTTAGTGAAATCCAGGTCTTTGGAAAATATTTGTTTCTTTTAAAGAAATTGCAAGAAACCAATTTTTATTAAAAACATTATAATTAATATTTAATCTAAATCATTTTTCTCATTCTAATGCTTATAACTATCTTTTCTTTAAAATGTAGTTCAACTCATACCTCATTCTGTATGAAAGTTAGCCTGCGAAGGGCACAAAAATCTTATTCAACCTAAAAACATTAAGATAATGCAAAATAAAACATTTACCTTGTACCCCGGGCATTACTGTGTCCTGACCAATTGAGATGAATGTATATGGGCTTTACTATGACTGATATCTTTTAATAAATAATGTCCTTAATGATCAGATCTTGGTAACCTGCTTTATGCAATTTAACACATATGTCACCCAAAGACCTGTCAACATATGCTGATGGTTTTGTTTTGTAAAATCACAAATATATCAAGTCAACTACAATATTTTACTATTTAGACATTAAAATGGTTCAGAGTCACAGCAGTTGTACTTTAATGAGTTAATTGTTTTCATCATTTAAGGTGCTATTGGTACTCTTGGCAATGGGAGCAGGTACCAAGCAACTTGATCATCAGTATTTATTAAAATGTTCAGATATCATAACTTCTGGTTTTATTCATTTATTTTACTTTTTTCATGGTTTTTAATAGCGATTTTAGGCTACAGAATGTCACCCAGCTGATATTGGAGCCACATCAAAAAGGTTCAGTCGCAGACTGTGATAATTTAATATGGGAAACTTACTGACTTTGTCATAGAAATATATGATCTCACTGGCGGCACAGTCACCAGAAAACGAGATTTAAACGATTAAACTGTAAAACTGGCATGACATGAGACTCTCAAGTCTTGCTATCAAAAGACTCGGTGTCTCTCTCCATTGCAAAGTAATATATCAAGCTGGTGTGAAGCAATTCTGAGCTCCTAAATGTGAGATTTAATTCAATGTAAGCTAAACCCATAGGGGCCAACGCTGCAGTGATCTTTCTCCTTTTAAGATCCAGTGAGAAGTTACCAACCGTCCATGCTGCCTTTCCTTTTCAGGAGTACATTGTTAGAATACGTGTTCAAGTCTATTCCACAATGTATTTGGCAAAATGTGGCAAACACCCTGAAACAGCTTGAAAAGCTAGCACAAGGCAGAAGAACTCACTGTCACAGCTTTATTTGTAATTCATACTGTTCACTGCACACAGATCTGCAGGTGGACTCAACACCAGTGAGTATAAGTGACTTTAAATAAATCCAGTTCTAAGTTATTTTGGTAACTTTAAAAACACTCACCGGCCACTTTATTAGGTACACCTTGCTATTACCGGGTTGGACCCCGTTTTGCCTTCAGAACTGCCTTAATCCTTCGTGGCATATATTCAACAAGGTACTGGAAACATTCCTCAGAGAGTTTGGTCCATTTTGACATGATAGCATCACACAGATGCTGCAGATTTGTTGGCTGCACATCCATGATGTGAATCTCCTGTTCCACCACATCCCAAAGGTGCTCTATTGGATTGAGATCTGGTGACTGTGGAGGCCATTTGAGTACAGTGAACTCATTGTCTTGTTCAAGAAACCAGTCTGAGATGATTCGTGCTTTATGACATGGTGCGTTATCCTGCTGGAAGTAACCATCAGAAGATGGGTACACTGTGGTCATAAAGGGATGGACATGGTCAGCAACAATACTCAGGTAGGCTGTGACATTGACACGATGCTCAATTGGTACTAAGGGGCCCAAAGTGTGCCAAGAAAACATCCCCCACACCATTACACCACCACCACCAGCCTGAACCGTTGATACAAGTCAGGATGGATCCATGCTTTGATGTTGTTGATGCCAAATTCTGACCCCACCATCCGAATGTCGCAACAGAAATCGAGATTTATCAGACCAGGCAACGTTTTTTAAATCTTCTATTGTCCAATTTTGGTGAGCCTGTGCGAATTGTAGCCTCAGTTTCCTGTTCTTAGCTGACAGGAGTGGCACCCGGTGTGGTCTTCTGCTGCTGTAGCCCATCCGCCTCAAGGTTCGACGTGTTGTGCGTTCAGAGATGCTCTTCTGCATGCCATGGTTGTAACGAGTGGTTATTTGACTTACTGTTGCCTTTCTATCAGCTCGAACCAGTCTGACCATTCTCCTCTGACCTCTGGCATTAACAAGGCATTTGCGCCCACAGAACTGCCACTCACTGGATATTTTCTCTTTTTCTGACCATTCTCTGTAAACCCTAGTGATGGTAGTGCATGGAAATCCCAGTAGATCAGCAGTTTCTGAAATACTCAGACCAGCCCGCCTGGTCCCAACAACCATGCCACATTCAAAGTCACTTAAACGACCTTTCTTCCCTATTCCGATGCTTGGTTTGAACTGCAGCAGATCGTCTTGACCATGTCTACATGCTGCCATGTGATTGGCTGATTGGAAATTAGCGTTAACGAGCAGTTGGACAGATGTACCTAATAAAGTGGCCGGTGAGTGTATATAGATACAGCAATACATGCTGGCAGGCTGTCTAAATAAATGAGTTATGTGTTGCTATGGACATCAGATAGGTATTGGATGAGATGTTGGAGGTGGAGATGAAAACATAACGTGCAGTCTGCTGAGGTCCTCACAGACATGAGGGGAACAAGAAAATCTCCTTACATGTGCCACTTCCAACCACTGAACTCCTTTGAATCAGGAAAAACTGTCACTGTAAACCAGTGAGCACCACCTTGTACTTCAGCAACGCAAAGCCCAGACAGCATGAAGCCTATGCGTAGATTTCTTGAAAGAAAAAGGTATCAGGTGAGCAAATAGTTCATTTCTAGCATAAAAATTATTTAAAAACTAGGAAACCAAGCTCAGACATATTATACCCTAATTAATTAGATGAAACAATCTTTTTCTTGTCTAGCATAAATTTGCTTCCTGTTGAAGGGCGGTGAAAATGAATGGATATGTGGATCAGTGCATCAGATGAAAAAAGAACCGGGAAAAGCTTACTGCAGTTACTCTGCACGCTACTGAGGTCACATTGATTAATAGTCTAATAGTGGAATTTGCAAAGTCTTGCATCAGAACATTACTAATTTACAGTGGAAAAGTTGTACCACCCAGAATTTCTTTATCATCAACGTGGTGTTCTTATTGCAAACGCCTTTTTTTATATCATGTCATTAACAAATTAGTCTGAGACGGCATGAAAGCGTATTATGTTGTTAAAAACATGCTCTGTGGTAAATCGCTGTGCAACTGAGGCTGAAACATTTGAAAAGAGTAAAATGTACTGATATATTTTTTTTTTCCAAGACACTGTAATGTATCCAATGATTCATTATATATTTCAAATATTAAAAATTTATATTTTGTATTTTGTATGTAGTATTCACAAATTCTTTGTGTATAATAATAATAATAATAATAATAGAATAAAATGTGAAAGTTTTTGTTCAATCAATATTGTGCTTCTCACTTCTAATTTGTCCATTTCATTTAAATCGATTAATAAGAAATGCAATTCTCCAAAAAAATTTAAGGAACGCTTTGAAAACACATCAGATCTCAATCAGAAAACTCATGCTGGTTATCAATACTGATATGGAATAGGTAATATGTTAGGAACAAGAGGATGCCACCTCATTTGATGAAAATTATCAACCCACAAAGGGCTTAAGTCAACTCAAATAGTACTAAGTAGTTTGTATAGCCCCAACGTGCATGTATGCATGGTGTCCTGGGGTATCTACTCCCAGATTCTGACCAGGGCATTACTGAGCCCCTGGACAGCCTAGGGTACTACCTGTTGGTGTTGGATGGACCTAAACATGATGTCCCAGAAACATTCTACAGGATTAAGGTCAGGGAAGTGTGGAGGCCAGTCAATGGAACCAATGTCATCATCCTCCAGGAACTGCCTGCAGACTCTTGCCACATGAGGCTGGGCTTTATCACCTTCCAGGAGGAACCCAGGACCCACAGCACAAGTGAAGGGTCTAACAATGGGACTAAAGATTTATTCCCAATATCTAGTGGCAGTCAGGGAGCCAGTGTTTATCCTGTACAGGTCTGTGCATCCCTCCATGGATATGTCTGCCTAGACAAAAACTGACCCACCACCAAAACGATCATGCTGAACAATGTTACAGACAGCAACATAGTTCACCACAGCTTCTCTAGACCCTTTCACATCTATCACATGAGCTCAGAGTGAACCTGCTCTCATCGGTAAAAAACAGGGCGGCAGTGCCGAACCTCCCAATTCCGGTGTTCTCTGGCAAATGCCAGTCAATCTCCATGGTGCTGGACAACGAGCACAGGACGCCAGACATTCAGACCAACCTCATGAAGTCTGTTTCTAAAGGTTTGGTCAGAGAAATTCATGTCAGTGGCCCATTGGAGGTCAATTTGTAGGGCTCTTGTATTCAGGTCCTGCTGATAGGTTAAGGACCTCCAACGGCCCTGTCAAGCTCTCCTAGTGTACTGCTGGTCTCCTGAAATCTCCTTGCTCTTAAGACTGTGTTGGAAGACACAAAAAGCCATCTGGCAATGACACGTATTGATGTGCCATCCTGGTGGAGTTGGACTGCCTGTCCAACCTCTGTAGGGTCCAGGTATCAATTCATGCTACCAGTAGTGATACTGACCCTGGTCAAATACAAAATTACTGAAAAGCAGTCAAAAAAATATCTGCTGCCTCCACCTGCAAAACCATTCTGGTTTTTGGGATCCTCTCATTGGTGCTCTTTTCGTGAACCTGTTGTTTCATTTCATTACCACCAAAACAGCTTACACTGACTAACAACCCCCTCTACTACTTAACTAACCAAATCAATAGTCCAGGAGTTTAACCGACTTGAAATACTCTGATTAAAAGGTGTTACTTTTAATTTTGTTAAGCAGTGTATTATTAAATAAATAGCAGGCATTTAAAACATTTTGAGGCTGTTAAACCTGACCCTGTCACCTTTGAATGTAGCATTGGGCAAACACAATGTGATAGATTCCATCCTTATTTAGAGTGGAAAAACGAAAACAGCATTAAGTCAGAGTTATTTCACTTAAAGCGTTCAAGCCTCTTTGGGGATTAGGCAAGATTAAATAATTCACTCGGGGTTTATTCTTTTGATGTTGGGGTCCCTTTTGACTAAAAAAGCGGGAAAAATGCTCGAAAGTAAAGGAAAAAAAAGTCAGAAAAGGTACAGAGAAACGAGATTTACAGACATGGAGCCAGTGTAGCTTAACTGATGTATTTTGTAGTTTGTCAAGTTTCCAAGAATGCTAACAATTGCAGAACATCATCCTGTACTGGAGACGCCTACTGATTTCTAAAAATATGTTAGGTTGGCAGTAAAGTTATGATATATCTCAGTCTGAACCTTCCTACTTCTTTAAAGATTATTTTGAAAAATGGCCCCCGCTTTGTAACTTTTTAAATGAGAAAATGTTTTAATTTTTTTAATTCTAAGTGAAGCTACTAGAAATTTGGTCTAAGCTTTCAGGCAAAAAAAAAGAAAATGGGTTGAAGGTTAGAGCAGACATGAAGAGTCACTTCCATTACAACACACCTTATATAATCCTGCAAAGAGGATAAGGTGAAATTGCTTTTGCTTGGCTACACCCATACTCTTCTAATTCTGTGGCAAGAAACCAACAATTTCAAGTCAACAAAATTATTCACAGCCATACTGAAGAAAATCTAAGGCCTTAAAGTATCCCATCAAACATCACAACAGCTTTCCACATGACCCTGTTCTGCTTGAAAGGTGTGTTCAGCATGCTTGCAATAAACACACGAGTCCCTTGTGAAAGTTTTAAATACTTGTAGATCTTATATGTTTTGCTATATACATACATTTCTATTCTCAGTTACTAAATGAATAAGGTTAAAAGATTATCACCTATTTGTTCCTACTAAACACTATTATCTTACTGTAATTATTTCTTAAAAACCCAACAGTCAAAAAATTAAACAAATGGGTAAATTCTTGTATTTCACTGTATGCTTTGTCCGACAATATTAATTCAAATATTAGGCAATTTGCTGAGCTGCTTTCAGGGATTACACCTTGGTTCTGTGTTACTGTTTGTTGTCTACAAACAAAGCCACTTTACCTTTAACTACAGTGTATAAAATAGAGCTGCATGATATCAAGAAATTCCCATGCGGTAATATTTATTTCAATTATGTGATCTTTAGCATCTACTGTCATGGAAATAACCTTCTATTGTAGGTCATGTGAAGGTAAAAGATGTAGCAGTCAGTCAGTCATTCATTTGCTATACTGCTTCTTCCATAGTGGCTCGCAGGGAAGCTGGTGCCCATCTCCAGCAGTCTATGGGTGAGAGGCGGGCGGGGTACACCCTGGACAGGTTTCCACCAGCAGGCAAACACACAAAACCCATGCAAAATATCTTTAAAACCTAAGGACAAATTTGGACCAATAAAACCCAACAGGCATGTGGGGGAAATTTGGGGAGGAAAACTGGAGTATCCGGAGAGAACCCACGCATGCACAGGGAGAACATGCAAACTCCATTCAGAAAGAGTTGAACCCAGGACCTTCTTGCTGCAAGGCAACAGTGCCACCAACTGCGCCACCGTGCAGCCCTAATGTATTATACACAATGTTATAACCCATTTATAATATATTGTGTAGCCCTTACCTACAAATATTGGTTTTGTTACACTTTTACATTTTGTATTCACCTCTCTTTTTAGTATGAACCGACATAAACCTACTCATAAAGGTGCTAGTGTAAGTACCCAAACAGAAAAGCTACTGCAGTGACAAAAATAAAAAAAGCTTTAAAAATAAATACAGGATATTTGGATTATATTCAGAATTTCAACTTTTATGCATGTATAATTTCAATATTTGGCACCTAAAAGTGCAAATGTTTCCAATGGGTCATAAAATACCCAGGTCTGCTCCAGTGAAATGCTTCCCAAATGTAGGGTTAGGAACCCATGGTTGTGAATCACTGAGAAGGGGGTCTTGAGTTAAATTAAACAGATTATTAGTTTATTATTATTAGTTATTTAGTTTATGTTTAAAGGAGCAGTTATTAGCATGTTTTGTCAATTCTTGTCACAACAAAAATATAGTAGTGCCACTAATGATAATATTAGTACTCTGGTTGCTAAAGTTTTTATGTTCTCATTATGCTCTTTTGGTTTGTGTGCAACATTGAAATGTTTTTCTAGTGTTCAACTTCATTATGAATTTCCCTGCATCATCTAAAAGTAGTGCATCATGAAGCGGAAAAGTTACCCCATGACATTCCCGTGCGTTGTATTTTAAATAGGGTTTACATTGCATTAAAGTTTCACAGTTAAGACGGAGACATGATTAAAAATTGAAACAGACAGGGACTCTCATGGCTAAATGTTTCTGTCCTCTGCTGGGTTCATCCGTCTCAACCAACAACATGGTCTCTTAAATTCCTGCTGGCAGACCTCCAAGAAGCTTTTAACTAAGAGGTATCTTTTGGCAGGGGATTGCAATGAAAATGCAAAACCAATATTAAATGCCAATAGGTGAATGTATTTTAAGAGTCTCTCTCTCTCTGGTTTTGATTAACATGAAACTCACAAATCATTGAAGCAGAAGTATTCTTCCCTACTTGAACTTTTGGTTAAACATAAATTCAAGCAAGTTGCAGGTTGTGCAAATACAGCTAAATATTGTCTCAATACCAGTGCAGATTATTCATGTTTTTCAGGTAATACACTGGGTATAGATTCTTCTGACTCTTCATTTATAAAGTGCAAAGCTAACCACTTTTTATTTTACTTTTGCAGCTTGGGAGTAAAAACCACCGTCTATAAAACTGACCAACAGAGAAAGATTCATGCCACAGTTCAAGTGTAAAATATCAGATTATTAGAAAGTGTCTCACTTCATTAGGTACACCTTAATGGGGCCAAGTTGCCTTCAGAGCTGCCTTATTATTATGGCCTGAATTCAACAAGGTGTTGGAATTATTCCTCAGAGATTTTAAATCCATACTTACATGATGGCCTCGCTCCAGTTGCTCCAGATTTGTTGGCTGAAAATTCATGTGTATCTCCCTGGTGAATGTGGAAGCCATTGGAGTACAGCGAAGTCATTGTCACGTTCAGGAAGCAGGTTTAAGATGATTTGAGCTTTGAGATATGGTGCATTATTCTGCTCGAAGCAGCCATCCAAAGATGGATACACTGTGGCCATAAAGGGATAGACGTGGTGAGCAACAAGACTGGTAGACTGTGGCATTTAAAAGATGCTCCACTGTAACTAGGTGTCACAAAGTGTGCCAAGAAAATATCCCCCACACCATTATACAACCACCACTAACCTGAACCAGTAATACAAGGTAGAGCAGATGCCTGTTTTCAAGTTTGTGCCAAATTCTTACGCTGGCATTTAAATGTTACAGCTAAAATTGAGACTCTAATCTTGTATTATCCTGTCTTGGTGGATTGAATTGTAGCATCAGTTTTCTGTTCAAATCAGAGAGGTCTGGCAACTGATGTAGTCTTTCAGTGTCATATGTTATTCCACATACATACCTTCGAAAGTAGTTCTTTTTAGCTTCTTTTGCCTTTTTCTTCTCCTGACATCAAGAAGGCATTTTTGTCAACACAACTGCTGCTTGCTGGATATTTTCTCTGTTTTGGACCATTCTCTGTAAACCCTTGAGATGGTTGTGCCTAAAAATCCCAGTAGATCAGCAATTTCTGAAGCACTTCAAACAGCTCAACTGGCACACACAGCCATGCCACTTTCATAGCTCCCGAAATTCTCTTTCTTCCCCATTCACCATGTCTAAATACGCCATGCTGATGATATTTGAGTTGCTTACTTGCTCTTCATGTTAACATACAACTGAACAATAGAGTGGCGTATGAGTATATATTGGCATGGGCCAATTTTTTTTTCAAAGTAGACAGACAGGAAGTGGGGTGGAGAGGGGGAGGGGTCATGCAGCATAGGTCTCCAGGTCAGGACTCAATCCTTGGACGGCTGCGCCGAGGGCTATGACCTCAACCTTGTTTGCTCGTTGTCTTACAGCAAATGTTTCCTATGAAGGAATATGAAGTTAGGATTGTCAGCTAGTGTTTTTTGTTATCTTGTCATTGAGAGACCTCGAGGCTGTGCCATTTCCTAACGGAGCCAGTTTTAAAAGTGCTCCTGATGTGATGGTCACAGAGGGTGTCCTGGGTGCTAGTTAATGGGTGCAAACCAGAGAGCAGGATGACAGCAAGACCTCTCCAAGGGCAAGTCCTTCTTTTTTCAGACAGATGGGACACACTCTGACAGATGTTCTGGCAGGTCCCGAGGCTCTGAGTACAACCAGTACATCCACATATACATCATCATACACATTTCTCCTGATATCTACCGCCTTCTGTGGAGCTTATCTCATCCTTATATTTTACAACCTTAAGTGTGTGAGGGTCTGTCCGTATCTTTTATATCCCCCTATCCTAATGATTGAGTGACGTAAAGATATATATATATATATATATATATATATATATATATATATATTTAAAATGATATTATATATTATATGTATGTATGTATGTCTTTTTGAGGCGAGCAGGGGAGGTCACTGAGTGGATTTAAAGCCATGCAGGTGAAGATATGAAGAACAGTGACAGAGCCACCCAGTCAGGTCCCCCTGGAGAGACAGTCACTCAGAGGGGCCAAAGGAGGCACGTCCATATGGACTTCCCTGTCAAAGCCACTCAGCTGTGCAGTCCATCATCGTTTTGTGGGGCACAGTTAACACTGTTCTCAAGTCTAAGTGCCAGTAATGAAGTCATAAAGCCATCCACACAGGGTCCCTAAAGTGATGATGCAGACTGAAACAGTGGCTTGCTTCACCTGTTGTTGATTACTGAAGAACTATACTGATAAGCATCTGCTGCATGTCAGCCTTACGTGTCTGGATTTCTGATTTTGTCACGAGGTCATAATAAATAGCCTGATTGACATGTGTTGACATATTGGTCAGTTTTAGCTTATCCCAGGTAATATGAACAAGAAATATACTTCAACTACTCAAAGACCTCTTCGCCATTGCATTAACCTTATTCCTAACAGGGATAAATGTATACTTTTCCTGACATGGTCACACCTCCTTCTCTATGAAATAAACCATTTTCTTTTGTGCAAACTGTTCAGATTACATTAAAAAAAAGAAACTACCTTTTTAAGGCTTCTTTATTCAGTGGAAAAATGTAAGGAACTGAGTGTACCTCAGAACACGATCTGTTCATAGCTATTGTTTAAGGTTTGCCAACAGTAATATTAGCTGAGTACAACTTTTTGGACCAGAAAAGTTGTATTGTAAAGAGTGTGTGTGTGTGAATTGGGGTGTTTAGACAAAATAAATTCATGCATTCTCTAAAGTTGCTTTAACATTTTTTAAATCATATGCTTATTTTTTAAATTTATTCTTATAACCAAACCACCTTAACCACACACTGTTGCCATTGTTTATTTTATTATTTGAATTGTAGCATGTCAGTAACATCATAAAAAAATAATACTTTTACTTGGCACAACTGTTTTTTTTTTGGTTGTTTATTATGTCAGAGACCCTTCAATCAGGTTTTTCTGCCATCATATTGTGGTAGAGGGGCTGAGATTTGGGCACATAGGTAACAAGGGACATCAAACACTGCCTCTCCTTGCTAAAATGTGTTTCAGTGTGGAAAGAAAAGCTTTACAGAACAAGGATACATAGAAAAGAAAACCAAACCTAATTCAGCATACTGTCTCTTGTGCAGCTCAATCTGAAATATAGTATTTTCTGTGTGGTTATGAAAAAAAGAGACATGGATTTTATTAAAGCTGCATAGTATCTTGTATGTAAAAAACATATTTTAGTAAATTTTTGTCTAGTATTAAACTTGTTTTGCTTTATTGATTTTTCTTATATTTCTGTTACCTGATTAGATAACTGACCATTGTTTTGATGTTGTCATAAACTAAATATTATCAGAGAAAACAGATAGTCAGCTTGGCAGCGTAATATTGGACCTATTAATGGGAAGTTTGACAGGCTCTTTTTTTACCTCTTAAATATGAGTGTCAGTCACAGAAGTGAAGCTCACTAGGTTCGAC
>JAHHUM010001984.1:0-24425 GCA_036173005.1 Crenichthys baileyi | reverse complement strand
ATTTTAAAGAATTAAAAAACACATAGCACCCTTTAAACCCTATAAACCCCACAAAAAAAAAAAGGAGCCAATTAAGCTGCAAGTGAAAAGTCCTAATTTAATTTTTTGGTTTTTAAAAGTCGCTTGTTTTGCCCAAGAGGGCATCTGTTTAAACAAAGATCAAATTTTACTGAAGTCTAAACTTCCAGTCAGAGAACGTGCTGGAATGCAGAGAGTGGAATGATAAGAAATAAGGGTTAGAGGTCAAGTAAGAAATAATATAAAACACTGACCAGCTGCGATAAGAACTGTATCTAGGTCATTTTAACTGTGTGATGGTTTCTGGAACATTCTCCAAGACACTAAAGTGAGGGGGCAGATTTAAGATTGTACAAGACAGCATGACACCTGCACTAGTCTGCCAGCTGAAAACAGGAGCTTTGCTGCATCAAGTTTTCTCATGATTGTTCACCCATCTGACATGTCAGTATTGTCAGAACAGTGGCACAGATCTCTCATTTTTGATCAGCTTTTTTGTCAAATACTGTTCCCGGTCTCATTTCCAGATATCTGACATGACAAAATGAAACATAAAGTTCAAGGTGAAAAAAACATTGAGGAACGTCAAAAATAGCTGCTAGTTAGATATGATTATATTTTTTTCTATTGTTTTTAATGTTTCAGCTCTTTTTCAGAGCTGAAAAAGAGCTGAATTGCTTAATGTTTTGCTTTAATATGCTCTGTTATTTGCTTTTATCATTTAAATTTATGTCACAATATTATGGAATTTGGTGCCTAAAATCTGCTTGTTAATCTTGTTATTTTCCACTACCATCACACAAGCTACTTATTCAGAAAACCAGTCAAAAAAGATTCACAAATGAAAATGTTTACTGGTCATTACTACAAAGGATATTCTCAGGCTGTCTTATCTCGTTCACAGTTTAAGTTGACTTCTTGTCCTAACATCATCATCACCAGTCTCCATCTGGGGAAGTATGTTTGTGTGAGAGGCAAGAGAGATAGCTTGGCTCCAGGGACTCAGGTTTCATTGACTTATGTTGACCTTTCCTGAGGTCACTGTAAGGTTGGGTAAAGAGATTCTTGACATTTCTCTCTATAACTCCTGACCCAGTGCATAACTCAGGCTGAGTGTGTGTGTGTGTGTGTTGGGGGTGTGTTGGAGGCAAAGCAGACATATCCTGCAGCCATTTATATGAATTATGTTGGTTATCAGTTTTCACCAAGGGTAGTCTGCTGACAGTTTTATATTTATTGTATAACCAGACATCATTAAAGTCATGAAAGGTGACAAATATAGTCAGCACTGTCATAAATAATTTGGCTGTAAATATAAACTGAGCTTGTTTAACACTGTTGGAAGCCAGTCTACAGTGTAACATACACTGTGATAAAGAATTTAACAATGAAAAACAGACTTCCAATAAATACATCAGCAGAACAGAACATCAAATGGGGGAAGCTTAACGGAAGAAATTAGCAATGGACAACAAGAACCGAGGAGCTTAAATACTGAGTAAGTGTGATTATTAACATGAAAACCAGGTAAGCTTAATCAGAACAGCTGTGGAGAGAGTAAGGGAGAATGTAGAATGAGGGAAGGAGATTAACACAGAGTAACCTGAACTGAGACATATAATGAACTACAAATCAAAGGGGGGAGGGGGGACACGAGAAATTAGTAAAAAACTAAAAACAAAGGATTGAACCTATATGGTAAGATCAAAACAGCAATAATGAACAACAAAAGAAATTAATTGAATATAGCAAGACCTAGGTAGAAATAATATCAACAAAAAACTGATCAAAACACAAACAAAAGTGAAAACCAAACCACAAACACCCATGGATCATCACACCACCTTTACAAAACTAAAACAAAATTGGTTAACATTCTTTAAATCTTGACTTCTATTTTTACATAAATTACTTTTTTTTTACTCACCACAGAAGATGTAAAGTGTTGGTAAAGCATATCAAGTGTCTGTTGTAAACACTGGAATTGTTTGTTCCTGCAGATTTAATCTAACTATAAACTAATTTCACGTTACTGTGACACTTGTCAGTTAAGCTAACATCTAAGCACATTATAAACATTTCTTTTCTACTGCTGCACTTCACGTTTAGGAACGTTTCATGTTTTTTAGTGTTTAAAGGTTGCTAGCATAGCATTAACTCTAGCACCAGCATTGCTATTTTGGGCCTCCTCTCCTCTTCTCTCCTTTCCTGCTCTGCCTTCGTTTCCTCCTCTTTCCTGCCCCATATGTCAGATGTTTAGTTACCTATCTGTCTCCTTTAACAATAATGGTACGAGTAATAAGTGTAGTCTTTTTGTAGTTTTGGAGGCAAGGCTGTAAGAATTGGAGGCCTAGCTCCGTGCTGTTGAAAAAGCAACAGATACATGAGGCTCCATGAGCAGGCGGAGCCGCCGACAATAGCTTCTGAAATGCGGAGAACCCTCGCAGCCGGGAGCTCAGGCTGGCTGGATAATGTTATGTAGGAAACGAAGTCTTAGATCTCGGCCCAGGGATCACTACCAACATTGTCCATAAAAATTTTTCCAAACCCACTGCAAAGCCGACTCTGTTAACTGGCAGCCTTATAGTCAGAAACATGGTAGGAGACGCCAGCAGACATAATAAAGTGCATTCCAGACGCCAGGGCAGGTGGCATCAAATCTTACCTGAAAAAACTAGCTAAGGATAAGCTTTAATAAAGTAAGATTTCTGGTTGTCAGGAAAACAACATGGGCCACAATGACACGTGGTGAATATTTTTGGAAAAACCTGGTCTGATCCACAGAGACAGCACCCATCCCACTTTGGATGGTTGCAGCTAACATCTCTGCAGACCCCACACTTGCTAATACAATCTGTTTAGAGTTTTACCTTTGAGTTGGCTCTACAGAGCACTTTTTACAAAAACCGCCCACCACAGAGACATTTTCTTTCCCCAGGCAGTCTTTCTGATGTACACTTAACAGTGTTCAGTGCCCAGATTGATACCATATTTGCACTAATTTAACCATATCTTTCTCTTTTGTAAAGACACTGTATTATACATATTTGCAAAAATCATTTTATTTCACTCTTACATTTCTAAAAAAAAGTCCCCATTGAGTGCAAAGTGAAACTGAAGCCAAATTTCTTGTTTGTGTGCACAAACTTGACAAATAAAGCTCATTCTGATTTTTCTTTCTAGGAATCCTGCAGAATTTCTTAGTTCACAAAAACTGTGACAACCTAGAGCCCGGACCAGGATGAACCGATACATTACCCTATTGAGGCAGTCTCTTGCCAGTGCCCAAAACTAAATGTAATAAGAACCAACTTAAAAGGAGCAAATCATGAAAATCTTATTAAAATAAATAATACTTCTTTAAAGATACAACAATTAAATATGGTTTATTAAACATAAGATCTCTTTCTTGTTAATGACTTGATTTGTGATGATCAGATTGCCACAGTAACAGAAAACAACATATAAGAAAGTAGCAACCTAATTTGTACGCCATTTCACACTCAAACAAATAAATTGATCTTCGATAAGTGTAGCATTAGACAGTGTAGCACCCTTGAAAAATAAGGTAATCAATCATAGAGGGCCGGCCCCCTGGTTTAAATCATAACTGTATGTACCCGACTTGAAATCTGTATGATTCGATTGAATTGACTTTGTAAAGTGCCTTGAGACGACATGTGTTGGGAATTGGTGCTATATAAATAAAGCTGAATTTAATTTAATTGAACAATTGCGTACTTTAAAGCAGACCTCTAAATGGTGCTGTGCACCTTTAGAGGAGGCCTACTTTCGTTGTCCGATGAGCTAACCCCTCCCTCCTACTTCCCTATTTCTAAGGGGATTGCTCAATCCAGCTCTCCATCCAACGGGTCCGGACTTCCCTGAACCTGGAAGGTCTTACTAAGCAGGTTTACTGGAAAATCTGTTTAAGCTGGTGTCGGGAAATGACTCGCCTAACCTCTAAAAGCCTATCTTTTCCAGAAGTCTCGCCCTACTTCAAGTGGTGGCTTGGACAACTGAGTAGCCCACAGCAGTTATCCACTCCTCGACAGTCATTTCTGTTAACGGCTGCTCATTCCCTATTTTACAACTTGCAATTGGTATAAAAACCTCCTAAAATCATTTGGAACCAGGCAGCAAGACTTTTTACCACGAACGAAAAAGCCAAAAATAAGGTGACTCAAATAATTGACTGTCCACCATAAATCTAGAATTGTATATCTTTTCTTTAATTAGTAATGCTTTTGCAGGGGTCAGTAACAGCTTAAAAATCAGCAAAACTTAATAATTTGAATAATAGAAATACAGTAAATCAGTCAACTTAAGCTATCTTTCCCTAATGCAGAAACTGGTAAGGCTGAAGAGGCTTTGGAGACGGAGGCTCACCATGGTTCCGAATTGAATGATTTCTTCAGTAGGCAATGAGTGATTGTTTTCTTGGGTGAAAGGCAAATCTTCAGTTTTCGTCTTCTAAGTGGACAGGCACCGATGCTCAGGGTTTCGATGGTCAAGTTGGAAAAAAAAAATTTAAACAGAAACTTTGTTGGCATATGTTTCAAAAGTCAGTAGCTTCCAGAGGCTGAATAGTTGAAGGAAACCTTTGAGGTGTAATTGAGGTTGGTTCAGGACTTCCAGTAGCCTAAAACTTAGAGCAATCAGTTGTTCACTGACCAAGTTCACTTCAATTGTCTTGGTAAAAATGCAATGGATGAAATTCAGATTCTCAATTTTGAGTTGCAGCTCTTCTCCGGGCACACTGGTTGATCCTCTTCATAATGCAGAATTGTCAGCGGGGCTGCGTCTCCGGTCTTCTGATTCATCTGTAGCTTCTTTCTCTGTCTGATCTTGTTCGCTGGTCTTCTGTGAGGAAACAACCCCGTTTCTTTCTTTGGCACAGTTTTTATAGTGCAGATAGCCTCACTGCTCATCCCCTGTTGCCGGGCAAGCTTTCCCATCATTGAGTTATGTGGTCACCGTGACTTTACGGTGCTGTCTCCCAGCCTCCGTAGACAGTCGTAAACAGCCCGCAGCTGGCTCCCTGTGTTATGACTTCTGTCTGTTTTTTGGCCTGCACGACTTCCGCTCCCATCCTGGTGCTACAACTTTTGCCTGTTTCTTGAACTTCAGACTGATGAAAAACAGCGTGCACCTGGGTTCTCGTTTCTCGCTCCCATGCTTGTTATGACTTGAGCTTGCTCATTGACCTTCCATCCATGCCCAGTTCCCGTGAAGCTGGCTCTCCTCTGCCCCTCCCGTCCTGATGTCATGACTCTTCCGCCTCTAGCTCCCAGGCCATGGTGCCCTCCTTATCTGCTCAGCCTCAAGCTTTCTAACACAGTATTTCTTTGCTTCTTGCTCTCACACCAGTTACAGCTAAAAAAACCATCACTTCATTCTTTTTATTCAGACATCACAATTGATTAACATTACCTCTCTTCATTGCATTTAATAATTGTAGAAAGATAGATACATTTTTCTTTGATTATACTTGTAGTTTTCTACTTCTGAAAAAGAAAAGTCAGTTAAGACTTCTGAAAAAGACAAGACAGTCACAGTTAATGTGTGACTCCTTACAGACCTCTTCAGTCCTCAGTTCCAGAGTGCGAAGAAATACTCATTTCACTGTTTACTGTTTCATGACATCTTATCCATGTAATATGATCATTATTTATTTGATACTCTAAAAATTAGGCTCTCATTTCATCATATGTGATTGTTGTTAAACTCAATCATAGTGATGCACTTCTGCAAAAGAAAGAATTAAAACATAGACCAAATGGGCCCCCCAGACTTCATAGCTTTAAATTGTGAACATTTACTGCTGTATATTTCATTGATCTAATTAATTTAAGGGGTTAAGGGTTTAATTAATTTCTGCATGGATACACGGAAGGATCTCACCTCATTTTGACACTACTTAATGTGAAAAAATCTTCTATTGTTGTATAAATATCTTCATATATCAGCGTTACCTGTGGAGTACTACAGCATTCAGAGCTTGGGCCACATATCTTTTGATATCCTCCCACTGTCATAACCACAGACGTTTACAGGCGGTTGTGTTTTGTGCCGTTTTCTCTTTTCCTACAGGGTATGATCGGCAGGTGCAGCTCTGCAGGTGTTACTCGTTGAGCCCAATCAAGAGGCCTTCTTAATGAGCAGGAACCAGGAGTGAGGCGTCAGATCGTTATCTCTGCCAGAGTGGTAACCTGACCATTGTCCGCAGTTGTCCTGTGTTTCATGAGCCTGCTCTTACCCGAGTCTCTGTCCTGACCTTCAGATTGTGTTCCTATGGTGACAGTGTCAGGATTCCATGCCCCCTTTTCGTGTCTTGCTCAGGCGAGCTCCTCGGAACTCCTCCCTGCTGGTCTGGCCGTGAGTCTCCCTTCCTCTCCTGCCTCCAGTCCCCCGACTGAGATCACTTCCAGGAAACACCAAACTATTGCTTACATGCCTATCCACCCTCCAACACTGCTCGCTCTGCTGAAGTGCTGACACTCAGAGGATCACACAAAGAGAAATTTTGTACTGGGAACCTCCATGCCACTCCTGCCCAGTTCAGTCTCTGTGTTTATTTAACATTATGACATCCACTTGGTAAAATTATCAGACAATATGCTGTATTTCTTAAAAGAAGGTCATTGTTTTCTCTTAATCTTAGTTCTTACTTCCCTTTAAATGCTGTTTGGCTCCACCCTTTTGATTGAGATTATTAATGACGGTGTCTGTATCAACCATGTGTGCATGGTTGATTGTGGACATGGACATCTTGAGAGAGCCTGGTAGACCTTGGTAGCCAGGTATAGATGATTAAATTCATAACACTGGCTAAGTTGACAGCAGAGAGAATTGGGAGGAAAGTATTCACTCTCACACTTAACTCGACCATTATCACTCATACAGTAAGTAAGTAAACTTTATTTATAAAGCGCCTTTAAGACACACAAGTCACAAAGCACTATACAAGAAAATCACATTAAGATCTATATAAAAAAACTCAATAAAATCATAACATAAAAGCCTGGCAGAACAGAACAGTTTTCAATCAGTTTTTAAAAATCTCTATTGAGTCAGCAAAGCGAAGCTGCTTTGGCAAACTGTTCCACCGTTTTGAAGCCACAGTATGAAAAGCCTTGTCCTCTGTTTTCTGCCTTGTATGACGGATATCCAGAAGATTTTGGCCTTGTGACCGAAGGCCACGAGGAGCAGAGAGTTTAGTTAAAAGCTGACACAAATAGGAGCCTGGCCTTTTAAAGCCCTGTAGGTAAGGACAAGAAATTTAAAACGAATTTTAAATTCAAATGGGAGCCAATGTAAGGACTATTACACTGGGGTGATCCGGATGCTTTCCAGCTTGTCTCACTGGCATAAATGTTTCGCTTTATTCCCAAGATCAGTTCTTGCCAAATCATGCTTCTGGAAACCTGTATGGTGTGGAGCAGAACTAAATTCACCTTATTTCTATTTTCTTCTCAAATGAATTATTGTTACATTAATGTTTACTTTTCACCAAGTTTAAAAGTTTGACCAGGAGCATTGTACTTTCCATTTTGACTTAGATATGTTTGTTTATATTATATCACTTATTAATATTTTCATAGTGAATATGCATAGTGTGTCATAATGGTAAATAACCGACTCTATGAAAGAGCAACAACTACGGAGGCAGAACAGAGTTTTTAAAAGTTTATTAAAGGACGACAGAGTGAAAATGGTATGCCGTCTGGATCTCCCAGATGGGTCTGGCTTGGCACTGAGGAAGAGAGGTAAGATGTTACATTGTAAGTTGCACTGAATGGACATGATAAGGTCTTAATGTTGAAGGAGGATGGAGGCTCGTCAGGAGGAGGTACGTCATCCACAGAGACCTTGGCAGGTAGAATAACCTGGATGTTTTTGGAACTGAATCTCTCTTGGTTGATCTTTCAAATGGAAACACTTTAGAGGAGCGATAGGCGGTCAAGGGTGGATAGGCAAGTGAGCAAAGGTTCAGTGTTTCCTGGGGTTGATCTCTGAGTCCTGAAGGCAGGTAGCAGGAGAGGAAGAAAACTCATGGCTGGGTTTGCGAGGAGGAGTTCCAACGAGTTCACTGAGCAAGGCATGGAGCAGGAAGTCCTGGGCACGGTCACCAGAGGAGTTCATTCTGGAGGAAAGGAGCATAAACTAGGGTAAGAGCAGATTCACAGGATACAAGGAATCAGCTGATGTTGGTCAGGTTACCACAGAGATGTGGGAGTTGTGTGCATATTCCACCCACATCAGGTGACTGCTCCATGAAGTGGGGTTATTTGCAAAAAGACATCGGAGGGTGTTTTCAAGTTCCTGGTTAAGTCTCTCACACTGACCATTAGTTTGGGGGTGGAAACATGAAGAAAGCTAAGATTTGGCCTCTAGATGTCATGTTGGAGTTGGAGTATAGGATCAACATGGAGACAAAGGTGGAGAGCCACAAGGTAGAGAATAACGATTAGTTTAATAAACAAATAAACTCAGGCTTACAGGTTAGATCCTGGACTTGAAGAGCGAGAACCAGAAAACAAAAACAGAGTTCAGGTGGACGGCCAGGAGTCTGGGGGTCTGCAGTGACTAAGAAGGAGTAGAGGACATGTAGACCTGGGACCGTGGAAGAGCTCTGAAGAGCGGTGTGGAAGCTGGTTTCACCCACGGAGGAGCTCTGGAGAACAGCGTGGAAGCCAGATGCACCCGTGGTGAAGCTCTGGAGAACGGTGTGGAAGCTGGTTGCACCCACGGTGGAGCTCTGGAGAGCAGTGCAGGAACCGCTGGAACCCTTGGCGAGGCCAGCAGAGAACATGGAGTATCAACAACAATGATAAAGCTGCCACAAACAGCTCCAGCAGAGATAGAGGGTTCATCACAAAAGGTCTCCCCGCCGAATTCCACAGGAGAAGTGGACCCCGCTGTTAAACACCCCTCCCCCCAAACCCCGACAAAGACCGAGCCCCCTGTTAAACCCCCATCTCTCCACTGAGACCAATTCTTGCATTTCTGTATTTCACTGACAATATAAAAGCAGTTTTTAAGATTGGGACCCAAATGACTCTGACATCTTCTCCATTCAACACCCCCCGTGGACCAGGCCCTGCTACTAAACCAACATCTTCCAAAAGCTGCAGCGCCCCACCACCTCCTAATTTATCTCTGTCAGGAAAATCACTTTTAATCAATGAATTCATTACTGACAATAATTTTGACGTTATATTTTTAACAGAAACATGATTACATGAGTGAAGCACCCATTCTGATAAAGTCGACGCCTCCGAACTACAATTTTCTTTGTGAGAGCAGACAACAAAGAAAAGGTGGAGGGGTGTCCACTTTGTTTAAAGATTCACTTAAGTGTAAAAATGTATTTCTGGGCAAATTTGACTCTTTTGAATATTTGGCTCTCAAGGTAAAGAGCCCGGTCCGAACCATGTTCTTGAATATTTACAGGCCTCCTAAGTCCAAAACAAACTTTTTCAGTGATTTTAATGAGCTTTTATCTGTGGTATGTGTTGATTATGACTGTTTAATTATTGTTGGAGACTTCAACATTCATTTTGCATAAGTGCAATAGAACTATGTGACAAATTTTGGTTTAACTCAACATGTTAAACAGCAAACGCACAAACAGGGACATATTTCGGACTTGATCATCATTAAAGGTCTAAACATTTCCAAGGTGTCTGTAACTGATGTTGCCCTATATGACCACTTTTCTGTTATTTTTGAAAGTATCATCTCCATGTCTCAGTTAGCCAAAGAGACATTATAAAAAAACGCATCTTTGAGGACGGTGCTGGTGAAACCTTTAACCAGATTTACTCTTCTACCTCCACTTTGCCCTGTAACATTGCAGATGAGCTGGTAGATAACTTTCATTTCAAAATCTCGGACATCATTGATTCAGTTGCTCCAATTAAAGTGAAGGTGGTTTCTGGGGTGAAAAAGTTTCCACGGAGAAGTGCTTCACCAGTCAGAAGTAAAAAAAGGGACTGTCGAAAAGCTGAATGCAGGTGGCAAAAGACTAAACTCCAGGTTTACTATAACATCTATAAAGAGAGACTCCGTAAATATAACTTACAACTGAAAAATGCGAGGGAATCTTTCTTCTCTGAGATCATCAGAAAAAACATTAATAATCCTCGTGCCTTATTTAAAACGGTCGACAGGTTAACTAACCCTCCTGTAACTGTAGCATCTGAACTCCACTCTATCAGGACCTACAACGAATTTGCTATCTTCTTCACTGAAAAAATCCAAAAGATCAGAGGGGCAGTAAGCACATCCACATCAACTCCAGTACCAAAGTTGTCTCCAACTGTGTTTAAGCAGTTTTACAACTTCCTAACAATGACCAGCTGCTTTGATGTCTTCCATTCAGGCTTCCTGCTCACCACAGTGCAGAGACTGCCCTTGTCAAGGTGTTCAATGACATCCGTATAAATGCAGACTGTGGAAGAACCACAGTGCTGGTATTATTGGACCTTAGTCCAGCATTCGAAACAGTTAATCACTCCATTTTATTAGAGCGCCTGGAAAACTGGGTCAGCCCTTCTGGAACAGCACTCGATGTTAAATCCTGCTTGAAGGACAGGGACTTTTTTGTTTAATTTTAAGTTTAACAGTGCGCTGTATGCTACGTGACTTAGTCATGTTACAGTGTAAATGTCATTGTGTGGTATGTATGGTATAGGGACACAGGTCGTCGTGGTCAAGCCAGAGGCAGAACCAGTAGCCGAGGTCATGGTCATGGTCAGCGCCGTGGCAGGGTTGCAGGTCGGGGTCCATGTCAGGAACCAGGGGAAGAGCAAGTGGCTGACACTGACCTGGAGCGAGTTCGTCAATTGCAACCCGTTGGATTGCAGATGAGGAGGTAAGACCAAACTCATAGTGAGTCTAAACCTTACACAATATTACGTCTTATAATAAAAGAAAATAATAATTGCCTCTGCAGACAAGAATAATTCAACAATTTCACATATCTAACAGTCACAGATAGAATGTTACTAAAGTAGAAAGTAACACACAGCTATGAACTGCTAATAAGAAAAAAATACCTGTCAAGCAGAACTAGAGCCAGTTTTGAGTCCAAATCTATTTTTCAGGCGGTCCCGCAAAGCTCTCCACCTGGATTATGATGTGCCAACATTTACACAAAATTTGTTTCTTCGTTGGTCAATTTGCGCTTCAGGTCCCTCTTCTCTTCATCCGTTTTTCTCCGTTTATGCTGTTTAGCTGTGTATGTGATGACAGGCAGTGGAGGTATCGCTACCTTCTCTCGTGTTTCGGCTGCCATGCTGTTCTGTTTACAACATGCTAGAGGAGCTGTAGCTAGCCAAAGCTTCCGCCCCTTATTGTGCCATTGGCAGAGAACAGTTGTCCCATGTTGTCCCCAGTGCACTGCTTAGTCCTACTAAAAAAAGCCTGGACTCGCTGTGCAATCAATTAGTCAATCGTTCTTATCAAAGTACATCTTTTAATTCATAAAACTTTGTGTAAAAATATTTTTTCTTAACCAGACAAAAATAAATTCATAGCTTCTTTAACCATCTTATAGATGCAAGTCTGAGAACTAGCAAGATTTGTTAACTGTTGCAATCACAGAATAACATTTGAAAATATTAGTCAACAAGTTTTTCAGATATATCAGAAACACAATAACTCTTATTGCTATGTTTATAAGCATGGCTTCCATATTGCATTTTAACTCTGGGTTAAATCAGGTTTTTGTAGCTTCAAGTAAAATTATGAATAATAAAAAAAAAATACAAAATCAGAGCAGCAATACCTGAAATATATTAAACGCAAATTTCTAAGAAAATAAATTTTACTGCATACTCAAAATTGTGTTTTAAAACATTTTTTTTAACTTTGGAGTAAGTCTGTTACACTATGTCCATCACCCATACACTGCTTTCTATTAACTTTGTTAATTTTGTGTCAAAAATCTGGGTAGTTTTCATATTTAACCGGCAACTCCAGGTAGCAACCGCATGTGTGGATTACTGGGCGTCTCTCAATACCTTGAAGATGAGTGAAACTAAAACTGATGTTCTTACCGAGAAACAAATCAGATCTTGTGCACAACCAGAGAAAAAGTGACAGGTGCTGTGTGTCAGATTCCCTGAGATAAGAACTTAAAAATTTACTCGTGGTTTTGTGCTGTTCATTCATGATTGCAGGGTATAAAATTGAACGCATTACCTTTCTTACTGTTGGCTGGAGATTTTCATATGCAGGTGTAATACCTTTCAGCTCAGACCTCAGTGGGGAAAGCACAGTGTTCCACTGCTCAATAACAAAGGTAGGTTCCTGAATCAGTTTTTGGTGAGCAAGCTTTTCAAGTAGTAGTTTAATGTTATCGGCTGTTGGTACTCTTCGACAGTTATGGAGATCCACGATTTCCAGCAGCTCTTCACCGTCCACACTGTACTTCTGTACTTCTGTTTTTGCCAGGCGAAGGCAATGATTCAGCCAGTGCTTTCCAATTGTTGCTGTCCAAAATCGTGATGCACCTTAAAGTTATTGCCCAGTGTGCACTGTTCATAAAAGATTGCCAAAACTAGGAAAGGACATCTCTCAAAACTCCTCCATCATCAACAGCCTTTTCTCTCCTTTCATCAGGAAGTACCACCTGAATAGATATGTCCTCCTGGATGACACTTCCATCACAAAAATGTAAAATTACACTGAGTGAAAGTCACTGGACAAATCACCCATGTCAACAGCATTGTAAACTAGGTGAAGATTATCACTGCTGCCGTTTTTTTGGACCCTGCTGGTTCCAACATATTTGACATCAACACTGTCTGGGGCTTTGGATGTAGTCAGTGGAGTGCTAACCTGAGATTGAGTGGGGAAATGTAAAGCTTGTTGGGCATTTCCACTGGGGTTGTCTGGTTCTGAGTCACAGCCACTGTCCTTCTTTTTGTTGGTTAGGTAAAAACACAAAAGAGGAAGTTTTGTCTGCTCATAAAGTGCTCCAACAGTAATACATTCATCAAGTGCATTTTATAATTTACTGGATGAATTCACTTAGATAATGTAAACTAAGACAGACACTACATCAAAATACATGACTAAGTAAAAAATAAACCCTAATTAAATGAACTGATAAAACACCTAATAAAGAGCACAGGAAAATGGCAGGATAAAGTAAAGCCTACACTGGCAACTCCTGGCAAAGAATTAATAAATACAAGCTCAAAAGAATAACAAAAACTAAACACCTACAAATCATAACAAAACTGAGGCAAATGACTTGACCATTTTAATCTTGTCTATGTAATATCAATTACAATCTAATTGAACAGATAGTGAGATCAGAGATCCACTAGTCTATGCATACAACAAGTTGTGGGCAGTGTTTTAACGTAGTATTAGCTGGTGTTTGTATTTATGCCACAAAAGTATTATAAATATTAACTTAATGGATTATTGGAGTGCATTAACCTACTTCTTCTCATAATTAAAAACAAGCTAATTAACAGACTACTTCGAAAGACCCAGTTAGTCATCCTTGTTTCACAACGTTAAAACAGCCTGCGGCTAGCCTGCAGCTTACATAGCTATGATACCAGCGGCCGTTGTACACACACCACATGCTCAACAAGGATATTCTAACCGATTTACAACTAAAGACTCAAAACCGAAACCATCCAGCAGTCCTTTTAACAATATTCCACCATGAATGTCAAAAGAGCAGTGTTAGTGTGCTTGGGTTAGTACTCGGTCCTTCACCCCTGTATTTGCAGTTCCAAAAAGGATTTCAAAAAGGACTCTCAATTAGCTCTGGATCTATTGCTCATCCTCATATACTAAAGAACCAGAGGGAGAGCTTTTGGCCAGGACAACTGTTTCTTCACAGCAGTAAGCCAATTTATTCATTCTTGTTCCATTTCTCGCTACTGATCCACCTCGATTGGCGGTCGGTATAGCACATGGTCTTCAAAATGGACGAACCTAAAGCTTACTAATTTGCCTGTAAAAGATTTTGTTAACAAAAGGGTTCCGTATCACTGGAAATCACCATTTGGGTACCCCCCAACGGGAAGAATCTCTGTCAACAAAGACTTCGCAACAGCACTGCCGTTTTTGTGTTTGTTGGAAACGCTTCAAACATATTTAGAAAAACATGTTCCACAGACCCACCCCAAACCAATATTTTTTCCCTAGCAGCTAGTGTCAACTCAATGAAAACCATCATCAAATGCTGTGAAAAAAAAAGTAAACGGGAACTGGGGAAGCGGATGTGATGCTTGTGATTTGTGCAGGAACCCTGATGGGGAATTGTGAGAACAACCAGATCAAAGCATCTTTTACAATGATTTTAGGCTACCCACTGAAAACCCATTGGGTATATACAAATATTTTTCTAACACCATTCCAGCATTCCCCTTTGGACACATGATCCAATCTGTGCGTCCATGTTCAGCAAACCAGGGAAAAAAATTGTTTAGGCAGGCATGGTCTGCCCATCAGAGAAATGCCAGCAGAACTGCTGTTTAAAGAAACAGACCAGCTTTTCGCGCATTTTTTTTTCCTGATTGAGTAGCTAACAAGATTCCATTTACAGAACAGGTGACAGCCTGATGGATCAGCAGAGAAAGAAAACTCTTCATTGAGGGGAAAGCTCAAAGCTGTCGATTTTTGCTGCTAAAGTGGGAAAAAAGAAAAAGGGGCAAAGGGTGGGTGTGTCCGCTGATGCTTACCCCCTAGAAACAGATCTAGATTGTGTCCTGTGTGCGCAGCACACTTACCACAGCAAACGCGCGTGGAACAAAATGCATCCAGAGACCAACATTTGTCTACTTCAAATGGGTTTCCATCTGTTTCAAAAGGAGCGTTGGTTTCCACAATGCTCATACACACATCACATCTACAACACTCCGAAATCAATATCTTGAATTCTGTGTAATAGTCACAGTCTTCTTCTGCCCAACTTAAAAGCTTCAGTTAAGCCATTAGATTCAGCTGTTTGAGCATAGTAATGCGCTCGGCCAAAGGACCTGAGCTCAACAAACAATGAGTCGAGCAACACTCAAACCTACTTGATTCACGGCCCACAGTTAGAATAAACAGGGAGGAAGACCCATCTACTTACAAAACATGATCAGGGTTAGTTAAAGGAGGTGTTCTTGGCAAGTCAGGACGAGGTAGTCCAAACAACATTTAAGACACAGATGCGCACGTTCATGAACGTCTCACCATCCTCCCTCAGTAGGTATGAAGTGTGGATGGGTGTTACAGAAGTGTTACACACGTTTAATTGTAATTGATTAGGCAGGTCCTCCTATAAAGATGGTGAGGAAGTACCTAAGCCACCTTGATGCTGATTAAATGAGAAGTCCTTTTGTTCCCATGGAGGATGATGGAAGCAGAATGTGGAACAAAAAAATGTCCAATGCATGTATAATCCAACAATGTCCACGATGTGACGCTAACCTGTGCTTTTCTCAGCTGCTGTAAAGGCTCACTAAACAACCAGGCAGCCCAGCTACCACTGGATCACAAGCTTACTGGGAATAATAAGGCCACAGGTTCGCAATTTATCACCTATTGGGAATTGCAACAACACAGATTGATACATGAAACAGATATTTTTCATTCCACTAGTCTGAATAAAATGGCCTGATCAGAGTTCAGGTTAAAAGCCATATGCAGGCTTCCAGAAGACAGTGGCTGTTTTTTAAATCAATTGATCAAGAGCCAGTTCTGCTTCATCTGGCCATTTAATTTTGTCTGCAAGCTGCCAACTCATCCCACTATATTAAACATGGCCAAAGGCGCTTTCCAGCTCAGAGTAATTCAGAATGTGAGGTCCGGGCAATAGCCTGTCATATACCCAGACATGGCTCATAAGTTGTTTTCTTTATGTGGGGTACTCACGTGTTTTGTAGGATTTTTCAGAACTGCTTCACCTGGCGCTGAGGACCTACAGGTTTCCTGCTTTTTTACTGTGAGAGAACATGAAACAGAAAATGTCACTTCTTCCCTGCAGCGAACTAGCATTCCTAGATTGTGAACTGTTGTGTCTTTTTTATATAAGATGTCTTGCAAGATAGTTTTAAGGTGTCTTGTCCTTACATTTGAAGATCCGCTGATACCTGCTGATAATATAATAATCATCCACATACTGTGTAGAAAAACAGTTCCAGGAGAAAGAGTCAAATCAGCCTAATGTGTCTTTTTCAGAGCTGTAGTATACCAAAACTAGTCAGGACTCTCAGTGGTAACCCTCGACAAAGACGACGATAAAACAATATGGCTTCCTCAATCAAAGTCAAAAAGCGAAACCAATACTTGACTTGTCCTTGTGTACAGGGACAGAAAAAAATGCATTTGCCAGGTCTATCACTGAAAAAATATTTAGTCTTCTGGAGAAATTTGTGTGAGCAAAAATCGTAGAAGGTTGCGAAAACTGATGGTGCGCTGGCACAAAACAGACTGGTGACAGCCTGCAGGTCCATGAACAAAATCTCCATTCGTCAGGGTACTCCCAGGGGGCCTAATTTTTTTTACAGGGAACAACGGTAGTGTTCTCACAGCGTGGAATTTGGAACTAGGGTAACAATTACCCCAGCTTTAAGGAGGGAATCAAAAACAGGACGAATCCCCTCCCCCCCCCCCCCCAAAGTCTTCCTTTTTCAATAAGTATTGTTTTCTGACATGGCCTGTAGTTTGATTTAGGAATAATAACAACTGGCTCACAATATCGTAATAAGACCAACACATATTTGTGAGCAGCCCACATATGAATCAGGCAGCTTTTCTGCAAGATCTGCATCTCGCAGAAGAAGGTCAGTAGCTAAAAAACAGATGTGAATGTGAAATCAGTTGCACTGTACGATTACAGGCAACAACAGTGGGGACAAATGTCTTTTGAAAAGCATTTTTGAGAAGGAGACACAAACACATATGGAGGGAGACCTCTGTCTCACTCCAAATCTGTGGCAAGGAGACAAACGCCTAGACAAAAAACCCACATCCCTTCCATTCCATATATTTTCAGACTTTGGCTTAACGATACATGCGCCCAATTTGGTACCGAACCGAAAACTTGAAAGAAATGCAGGGCTGTTTCAGAGCGTCGCAAGTCACAGGATAAGCTGCTGATGTGATTCATTCTAGTACATGTCAGAGAGGTGCATCACTACTCAGTAATAAATTTTTGTACCAACTTCTGGTTGTTTTTTTTTTTTTCGCCCTTATATGTCGAAATCAGGTCCATCAGACACATATGAAGTACAATTGTCCAGATCATATGCAATCCATTATCTACACGGGCCAGAGTGTCGGACAGCCATTTACTTGCCAATGTGAACAAAACGTTGATGATACAGGAACCAACGGAAGCTACCACTGATATGCATATAAGGCTTGATCTGGGCGCCCAATGTAATACCGCTGTATAGTCATAGTCAAAGTCGTATTTCTGCGTGTGAGTGAACTGATCAGTCCCTCAGGGTTTGAAGTGATAGCAATATTTCAATCTGCACATCAAATCTCTACCCATCAAGCTTGGGCTCTGATGCTGCTAACCCAGCTGTTGATGGCAGAAGAGATCACACTCTCCACAACAGACTTATAGAAGATATGCAGCATCTTGCTGCAAATACCAAAGGACCTACGCTTCCTCAAGAAGTACAGTCTGCTCTGTCCCTTCTTGTAGACGGCTGCACAGTTGTATCTCCACTCCAGTCTGTTGTCCAGGTGAACACCGAGGTATTTATACCCCTCCACCACCTCCACCTCTTCTCCCATGATGGAAACAGTTTTTGACTTATTCCTGTTTCTCTAAAAATCTACAATCATCCCCTTTGTTTTAGTCATGTTCAAGATGAGATGATTGTTTTTACACCATTCCACAAAGCGGTCCACTACCTTCCTGTACTCATCTTCTTGTCCATCTCTGATCCACCCCATGACTGCAGAATCATCCGAGTATTTCTGCAGGTGACAGGAGTCTGTCTTGTACTGGAAGTCTGACAAGTACAGTGTGAAAAGGAATGGCGAGAGTACAGTTCCCTGTGGTGCTCCTGTACTGCTGACTACCTTGTTAGACACACAATCCTTCAGTCTCACAAGCTGTGGTCTGTTTGTCAGGTAGTAAAAGGGAGTTTTTCCTCTCCACTGTTGCTACATGCATGCTCAGTATGAGGGATTGCTGCAGGGTTGGCGCCAGTGACTGTCCACTGTCTCTGAATGCTGCTAGTCACTGACTGGATGCAATCTGCTGGGTTTCCTTAGATAGAAAAACTTTTTATCCTCCATCTGAGTCTTGTGGAGTTTCTGACAAAGCAAATTAGGTTGGAGGTTGGATTGTGTTAAATGCACTGGAGAAATCAAAGAACATAATCCCCACAGTGCTGCTGGCTTTGTCCAGATGACAGTGGGTTTCTTGAAGCAGGTGTATGATGGCATCTTCAACTCCAACTCCACAGTGATAAGCAAACTGAAGGGGCTCCTGATAGGTTATTGTTTGCCTACTCAGGTGGGCCAACATGAGTTTCTCTAGGACCTTCATGGGTGAGTTTTCTTTGGTGCCGGAAGAAGACAGGAGGTCTTCCACAACACTGGAGCCTTCTTCTGGGGCAGACTAAGATTGAAGAGGTGCTGCAGAATCCCACAGAGCTGTTCTGCACAGCCCTTCAGGACTCTAGAGCACGATCTGGACCTGCAGCCTTATTCCGATTCAGCCTCTCCAGTTGCATCTTCACCTGACTTCTTTAGACACACAGGCGGAAGGGGGAGGCAAAGGGAGCATCAGCATCTTCTGATTTGGTTGAAGGCAAACATGTAGAAGCAGAAGGGCCCATGGCTGTCGTGGAAGAAAAGACATTTGAGGTGTTACTGATCAGCTGTGGGTCCTGTGGGTCATGTCTGTTTGGCTGTGAGCAGGAGAGGAGGATGCTGAGCTTGTTTCTGAACTGAACCTATTGAAGAATGTGTTCAGTTCACTGGCTTTGTCCAGAAATCCATCGGTCTGATCTTCTTTCTGCTTGAAGCCTGTGATCTTCTTCATCCCTGACCACACATCACCGATATTGTTTTGCTGGAGCTTGCTCTCCAGCTTCTTCTTGTACACCTCCTTGCTGTCTCTTATCTTGACTTTGAGTTGCTTCTGTTTACACCTCAACAATTCTCTGTCTCCCTCTCTGAAGGCTCTTATTTTCTTGTTAAGCAGGTCCTTCAGGTCACTGGTGATCCAGGGTTTGTTTTTGGGGAAGCATCTCACGGTTCTGGTGGGGATAATTATATCCACACAAAAGTTTATATAGTGGGTTACACACTCAGTCATGGCATGATGTCCTTTCCATGTAGCTGGCACAGTGCATCACAGTCTGTAGCCTCAAAGCAACCTTGTAGGGCTTCATAAGCTTCCTGTGACCATTTTCTCACAGTCCTCTTGGGACATTTTCACTATTGTCGTCTTTGGACCAGAGTCTTTGAAAAAGAAACTGCTTAGTCCATTAATTAATGCGGACGGCATTAAATTGACCTCCGGTCATAAAGTAAAAAACCTTGGTGTTATTTTTGACCAGGACTTATCATTTAAATCCCATATTAAACTCATTTCTAGGATTTCCTTCAATCACCAAAATATTGCCAAAATTAGAAATGTCCTGTCCAGGAGTAACGCTGAAAAGCTAGTCCATGCATGTGTTACTTCAAGGCTGGTCTATTGTAATTCTTTACTATCAGGATGTCCACAAAATGCAGTTAAAAGCCTTAAGCTGATCCAAAATGCTACAGCAAGAGTTCTAATGAAAATTATAAAGAGAGATCATATTTCTCCTATTTTAGCTTCCCTTCATTGGCTCCCTGTTAAATCAAAATATAATTTAAAATTCTCCTTCTCACATATAAAGCCCTTAAAGATCTAGCTCCATCATAAAACAGAGATCTGATTGGTCCATATATTCCTAACAGAGCACATTGTTCTCAGACTGCAGGTTTACTGCTGGTTCCTAGAGTCTGGAAGTAGAATCCTTTTGTTCCTTTAGCTATCAGTCTCCTCTCCTGTGGAACCAACTTCCAGTTTTAGTCTGTGAGACAGCCACCTTATATAGATAATACACTTGGCTCTGTCTTTCAGTGTTTAACCCTGTCTCTCCTAGACATATTGAGCTTCTACTGTGACTAACTGTATGTGGTCTCTCTCATACTTGAAAACTGGCTCAGAGTTCATCTGCTTTGGTGTCTTTCTTTCCTAGATGAATCCTCTAAAGGAGCTATGACCATTAATGTTTCACTTTTCTTTCCCATAGAAAGTCCTACTGGATCAGTGCTTCCTTGTTTTTTTTGTGTCTCTGCGCTGTTCTGTTCTGCTCTGTACCCCCTAGTCAGCCATGGCAGATGGCCACTCACACTGAACCTGGTTCTGCTGGAGGTTTCTTCCTGTTAAAAGGGAGTTTTCCTTTCCACTGTTGCTACATGCATGCTCAATATGAGGGATTGCTGCAAAGTCAATGCCAGCAACTGTCCACTGTCGCTACATGCTCATCCAGGAGGACTGAATGCTGCAAGTCACTGACTTGATGCAATCTGCTGGGTTTCCTTAGATAGAAAAATCCTTTTAACCAACTGAATCTGACTGCACTGTTTTATAGTTAGGATAAATTTGAATGTATTGACCTGACTTGAAATCAGTATGATTTGATTGAAATTACTTTTTAAACTGCCTTTAGACGACAAGTGTTGTGAATTGAAGCTACATAAATAAAACTGAATTGAATTAAATTGAATGTTTGAAGAGAACATCCACAATGTAAGAATGGAGAACCTTGCCTGGAGGCCGACAATGGGGAACTTTGCCCGGAGGCGTGGAGGACCCTTGGAGATCCTTGCCTGGAGGCGTGGAGGCAGAGTCTGCGGTGCGAGGACGAAGCAGCGGCAGGCAGGAAGGAAATGTCAGCCAGACCCTCTGCGACAGGAGCTAAGGCATCAGCAGGTCTCTCGGAGGCAGGACTGGAGGTGTGGACAGGACCCTCGGAGGCCAGAGGAGATGCAGAGGCGCAAGAGTGATACTCGGTGACAGAAACAGATGCACCGGACAGATCCTGCTGGATCCACCCATAGTGTTCATAGGAGATCTTCTGTCACAAAGCGTGGAGTTGATGGTCCAAAGTGCAGACAGTAACTCAAGGGCCACATGTTGAGGAAAAGGTTTAATAAAGAAATGTCGAAACCTACAGGAAACACTTGAAGAAGACAGCTGAATCTTGAGGCAGAAGAGCAAAGGCATAAAGTAGGGTAACTGGAGATCTCAGCAAAGAAACAATGAAAGCCATCCATTTTCTATACCCGCTTCCTTACAGGGTCACAAGGGAGCTGGTGCCTATCTTCAGCGGTCTACGGGCAAGAGGCAGGGAACACCAGCCAGGTGGCCAGTCCATCTCAAGGCAACACAAAGACACACAACAATTCACACCCAAGGGCAATGTAGAGTGACCAAGTAACCTAACAGTCATGTCATTTTGGACTGTGGGAGGAGGCCGGAGTACCCGTAGAGAACTCACACATGCACATGGAGAACATGCAAACTCCATGCCAAAAGAACCCAGAACCTTCTTGCTGCAAGGCAACAGTGCCATCAACTGCACCACCATGCAGCCCTCAATGGAAACCAAACTCTATTTCTACATGGAGCAAGTAAAGGGAAAGGCAGGGCAAGCAGGTGAGGGCAATCAGGTAAGAATGAGCAACAGCTAAGGAGAATTAAGAAAGGGAGCTAAGAGAGAAACATAATTAGCTGGGGAAGACAGCGAGGAACACTGTGAAAAAATCTCACAGAACATACTAAAACAAAGCAGAAGAATAAACTATGAACTAAGCACAAAGGAATTAACTGATAAGGCAACATCTAATAAAATAAAAAAGAAATAAAGAAACTGAGCTTCATCTGAGTAGTCAGCACACAGTCAACTGCATGCAGCATTGTATGAACAGAATAGGCCAAAAAACATAATGAAATCAAGGCAGTCTTTAGGTTCTGTTATTTGACGCAATTTATTATCCCTAAGGACATACCTGACATGTTTTAATGGAAATCCTCCGTCTTAATCAGAGGTGTCACTAGATGTTACGTGATATGTCAAAATCAGCCGTTGTTTTGACACGTCACGTACTATAGTGACACCTCTGATGAAGAAGGAAGTTTTCTGTTGAAACATGTCAGATGTCCTTCGGGACAAAAACATGTGTGTCTAACAAAATAATCTACAGACTATGTTGTACAATGGACTTCATTGCAATGAATTCAAAGCAGTTCAGCATTATTCTGAAGTTGCTACAGTCTAAAATAAACATAATTTGATTTCAAACATTGTAGAAATGTGTTTTTGAGTTGATCACTTATGTTTTGGTGGAGTAGTGTAGGGAGGATGGTCAACAATAGAGCACATTGGCTTAGAGGAAGATTATTTTTGTGTACTCTCTACTTGAATTTGCTTTCTTTTAGGAATGTTTTTACTTGTACATAATATTTGACATCATGGTTTTTTAAGTATTTAAAATAAATGAACGTACTGTTGCTGTTCAATATTGTCTAATATTATCATTTTTAATTAAATGGCTATCCAGAGCAAAACAATAAAGAAAAACAAGAGTCAGGCCTAGCCCACTGCTTTTCACGGAAGCTCATCCAGTATTGACAATTACTTAATTTTCTGGTTTCCCAATGCATCCTCACTCCTCATTAAAGCAAAGTAGTCCCACCCTGGTGGTGGGACACAAACCCCATTTAAGTGTTCGAATTTGCCCAGAGGCAGGTTAGCCCCACAGTGCAGGTGAGCCCCAGTGTGTGGCTCATCCACAGGGTTCTGTAGCATGGTTTCCATTTATCACTGGGCTGACAAATTCCTGCTGTCTGCCAGAGGCATGCACCCACAAACATGTCAACAGCAGGCTGTGGTCCACCCACACAGCAGCATGCGGTCAGATTCAACATCCTGTTCTCTGCATAAACTGAATCTACTCTGTTCACCAGCCAGAGGGGAAGAATTCAAGACTTCCATATTGGTTGTCTTTTAAAGGTTCGTGTTTTAGCTTTTTTCTTTCCTCAGATGCCCAATTAAAAACATTTCTTTATTGGTAAAGGGTAAATGGCCTGTATTTATATAGCGCTTTATCAAGTCTGACGACTCCAAATCACTTAATAGTTATTGATTGAATATTTCTCTTAACCAACACCAGAGTTAAGATTTATTTTACTGTGGATTGCTATAAAACTTGATTTATTCAACAGATTTGAACTTACATGTTGTTAGCTTGACTTAAATCCTGAAATGCATCAAGAGGGGGCTGAATTGCTTAGTGTGCATTTTCAATTAAAGCTGCACAGGAGTGGAACTCCATTCCATTGAACATCAGAGAACTAATGCTCATCACTAATAAGAAATGCCAATGTTAACATTAACCCCTTTGGTAGCGCATTATTCAGTGTCTATTGCACTTGACTCTAGTCTTTTGTGAATATTTATATTTTAATTCTTTTTCTGTATATATAAAGCTGACATTTTATATGGCTGTCTTTTCTGTCCAGGGGCTGCTGATAGAAAATAGCCTTTTTGCTAACTCTGGTGCATTTACAGCAATGCCATTAGTGTACAAAGTCCTGTCTAAAACTGAAATTGCAGATATTTTCACTATTTTAAATGGGGCATAGCATGCAAAATCCACTGTTTTAGCCCTTAAATACATTTTGTTGTGTACTTCAAGTCTGTAGGAGTGCAGAAAAGTTGAATTTAGTCTCTCCAGGTGGTGCATAGATATCTTTATATTCTACTTGCGTCATAGTTTTCAGTCCTTGCAGTTTTCTCTATCCTATGTTACGTTTTTTGAACTGTTAAGTCACAGTATTGCTGTGGAACAGCTAAACAAGGTCATGGACCTCTGGCTGACCAATTCGCATATGCACCATTGTTATTTCTCACTGCAATTTTGTAGTCCAAGCTCAAATACACCAAAGCTGCAAGAAGATAACTCTAAATGTTCGGTTTTTAGGTAAATGTTCGGTTGTTAGGTGTATTAACCCACACACTTCCCTACACCGTCCCCCAGCATCAGAACCTCTTCAAAGTGCCTGGTTAAATTTTATTTTTATGGAAATGTACTGACATGAGAGGGGGAATTTCCAATTTTCCCTGCTTTAAAAATAAATGCTTCAGCAACATCTGTCAGTATCAAGAAGGATTTTTTTCTGTGCTACTATCTCTGTTATCAAACTACAAAAATGGCCGAATAGGTTAAAGTTGAACACTGTTTAACCTGGAGGGAGGCAGGGTGTGAAGTGCCTTAGTAGCATTTAAAGAGATCGCACCAAAACTAATTGCTCTCAGACGCACCTCAGAACAGGGGTAAACGAGGCCTCTGGGGAGGTACAATAACGAGGAAACAGA
>JAHHUM010001983.1:0-25444 GCA_036173005.1 Crenichthys baileyi | reverse complement strand
AAAGTGGTTTCTGTATTCAGCTCACAGTTCATTCATTTTATCACAAACCTGGTCTTGTGGATTATTTCTTAACTCAGTTTATCATTTCACAGGACTTATTCTCAGACTATGTGCTTGTGCTTTTATTACGTCTGTAATCCGGTTTTACTGAGGCAGAACTCACGTAAAACACGGCATTCACACCCAAGTGTTTATGCCTGGTCTCAGTGTGTTAACTTTTCTGTAGAATTTGAGGTTTCTCACTTTCCTCGGGCCTCTAACCCAGCTTAACAACAGTAGTCCTCCGTCGAGGAGTACTCTGAACCGCCACGTTCGAGAAACTACTATATTTTCCACACAATACCACCACTAAGTCTTGTAATTCTCTTAAAACAGCATCCCATTCACCACTTTAAATCCTAGTCAACATTTATGACACTCTTTTTCTTAAGTTTTGGCAGACTTCAGACTTACTAAAACATCGGACACAATATTAATTTAGCCTATCGAAAATCCAAACGCAGAGTTTGATTAAACAGGTTCTGCTTACCTTTTCTGTAGTTTTTGGCTAGCCTGTGTCTGATGTCTGTTGGTCCTCGTCAGTGATCCAAATTTTTTCACCTGTCCTTCCAAATCCTCGGACGAGCCCCCAATTTGTCGAAGCCGTCTCTGCTTCCCCGGGTCCGTTGATTTGGGTACAGGTTTCAAAAGAGTGAAATAAACTCAAAGTACAATCAGCTTATTTTCGCCTCTGCAGAGGGAGAGATGAACCCCAGCCAAACACCTGCAAGCCCAACTCTGCTCTTTCTCCTGCTTCCAGCTAGTTTTATTCAGTCTCAAGGGTGTGTTCAACATATAAATATATCATGTCACTCATGTATAACATAACAGTTCCTTAGGGCCAAATAAGGAGTGCTTCTGGTTATTTTCTTCTAACAAACTCATCTTATCTTACCTTCTTCACCCCCCTCCGGTAATCCCTTGTCCTTCACCAATTTATGACTTTGCACTTTCTATGCTTCACTCCCTAAGCTTGACTCCCCTCTCCTCCATCTGCACATTCCAGTTACACACATAGATAGTTTATATTCTACACCCTGCAGAGTAGTACAGTCATTTCAATAAATTAGAATAGTTTTGATTGTTCATTTATTTAAGTAACCCAGTGAAACACATTAATTCCACACAAACTGATGTTTTCAAGCCTTTATTTCTGTTAATCATGATGATTTTTCACTTACAGCCAATGAAGACACAACATCTAAGATCAGAATATTACATCAGCCCAGTAAAAAACATTTTTGTTTCAGAAATGTGAGCTCAGTAAAAAGTGTGTTTAATAGCTTCTTAAAGGTTGATATTTTCTAATAGTTCAAACGGGTTCAAATAGTTCAAATAGGACAAACGAGTATAAAAACGAACAAAGCTGCATTTTTTTTGCGGGATTATTCAGATCTGCAGATGCACTGTAAACCTATGTGTGAACACTATGGTCAGATTTACTAAGATCAGAAAAAAGGAGCGCTGAATAGCATGTGATAAAAAATAATAGCACATGCAATTAGCGAGTGATCCAGTAAAATTGGTAACATGTCCAGAAGTGGTGCAGACCGCCCTCTTTAAATGAGGATTTGCTACAGGCTGTCACCGTGGAGAGTTTGAACACATTCAGACACATCACAGACAGACCCCTAGTGGTGCTCAAGCACCTGCCCTTTGACCCTGGATGAGAAAAGGGCCCTCTCTGCTGCAGTCCAATTAGTTTCTTCATTCATCAATATTTCAAAATGAAAATGACCCTCTCTGCCACCAATTCCCCCCAAACGTGTTTTATATGGGCATTTATCTGCATGGTTTGCCCTGCACCGGCACACCATGCAGAGTGGGGCGTAGGCTCAAACAGCTGCAGACGCCACACTTCTCCTCTAACCTACATGAGGCAGACAGACACAAAGGTCTGTGTGTCTGGAATCCCAGAAGGAATGCTGAAGGAAATAAAAAAACTTCCAGGCGCACTCGAGACATTTTTTATTTATTTCCTTCGGTGTCCCTTAATGCTCCATAATGATTTCTTGTTCTCTGGTGGCTGTTAAGGTTCATTTTTGTTTGGCCACAATAATAAGGTTCAGGTTTTTCATTTAGGTTTAAATACATAAAGAATTTAAATAAAACACATACCTCAAACGAGGAAGGGCTTTGAAACAGATTGGCCTGTGTCTGCAGTCCTGCTGCATTAATCCCCACATTCATGGCTTTATTATTTTGTGAAACATGCAGAAGACAACTATAGTCTGCGCCTCCATTTCTGGGTTATATAAAAGCACTCCTCCAGTGTGATCCAGACTACTGTGTTTTCCCATAAGGTGAATTATTCAGACACAAGAGCATGCAGCATTAAATGGAGTTTTACCAGAGAAGATAACACATTGTTTCTATTTGTGACTTGCTCTAAATCAGCCCTCAAAACACTTCATCCCTGTCCCTAACGAGGGAAAAATCCTTGAAAGTCCTGTGAAATGTTTCTGTGGTCTGCTAGTGATAGAGGCTCATCTGGAGGCTGAGGAACCAGATATTTGTTTTTCAGAGCTGGTGGGAGCTAAATCAGAGACTGAAGTGCAGTCTGCTTTCTGAGCTCTTTAGCTGTAATGAGGACACTGCTAAATTGTTTATGATGGTGGAGATAGCTGTTTATATCCCTTGTGTTTAACAGCTCCGACAGGCAGCTGCTACTCTGCGGCATGCAGTCCGGCTCCATCAGGGTTTACCCTCTGCAGCCTAGAGACCACAGCCTCACCTCTATGCAGGCTTACTGGGCTCTGAACGTTCACGACAACCAATATGGACACCTGCGACACGTGCGCTGCAGCCTCGATGACCTGTTTGTGCTGACGGCCGGAGACGATGGAAACATCTTCTGCTTCTGTCTGCTTCATCCTGAAGAGCTGCAGAAAACCCTGGAGAGAAAGGCCAAGATTCCTTCACCGTGTGTTGGTTCACATTCCCTTCACTTTTCCTCATTTTTTTCCTTGTAAAGTGAAGCTGAAGCCCTGGATTGAGAGCGTGTGAGAGAAGGTGGTCTGAGAAGCTGGTCTTTTCAAACATTTCCACAGCATGATGCTGCCACCACTGTCCTTCATTGTGGCAAATGTGTAGCCATTAAAGTTTTCTTAAGGTATATCAGAGTAAAAAGGGCCTGAAAGCAAATGCAAGAGACAGTTTTCTAGAATTGTACTTGTAAGTTTCAAGTATGTAATTACTACTACACACTATTTCACAACAATGGAAGGTTCTCATGCAAGGTAATGTAGATCCGGTTCTGGGAAAAATAGGGGGTGAAAGTATAAAGGAAAATACTAGAAAAGAAAAAAACTTTTTATAGAATAAATACAGTAAAATAACGTTGAGGTTACTTTCTCAAACTTACCTGTGACGTTCCTGGAAATTACCTGGCAAGTTAATAGAAAATAACCTCTGAGTTCCTAGTAAGTTTCAGGAATAGTTCCATTAAAGTTCCAGAAAGTACCTGGTTAGTTCCACTAAGTAATCTCCAAGTTCTGGGAAAGTGTCTCTTAGGTTGGAGGAATTCCTGGAAGTTCCAGGAACTAGAGCAACCAATAATTTTTTTCTGAACTTATTTTTTCAGTTATTTTAAGTTAATTTTCCATACTTTTTACATATTTTGTTTTTTTCAGTGTTTAAAGATAAAAGCAGCCCTCAATTTCAGAACCAAATTTTCAGTGAAAATTACTACATCTTCTCTCCCTCCGCCTGCTTCCTTATATGTCAACTAGATTGCTTTTCTCTCCAATGGCTCGATGCCTTCTGACCTGAAGGAGGCGTCGGTGCTGAACCGGACTGAGCTGCACAGGCTGCAGCAGCTCAAACAGCAGCTGGAGGCAGAGATCATCGAGCAGAAAGATCTGCTCCGTCAAGCTCTACTGCAGTGGAACAGGCTGGTCCGTGAAGCTAAGGACAAGGTCGCCAGGATCCAAGGTGAAATCAGTTCCTCCAGGAGCTGCTCTGCTTCCTAAACCTCTGATGATGTGGGATGACAATAGAAGCATACTGTATGTATCAGGGTGGCATCATTCTGATTGCTGTGTTGATGCAGAGCTGGAGCTGCAGTGCAATGTGCTACAGATGACGAAATTTCGCAGGCTGGTGGATCTGAAGCTCTGCAGATACTGACAGGGAGCAAGAGGCTGGAGGAGCTCAAACAGGAGAAGCTGCTCCTAGAAGCAGCTCAAGCTAAGGAGATCAGACACTGGGATGTACGTTCTCTGTCTATGAAATGTCTTTTTTAAGATTTAGGAACTGAAACCTTTAAAACAAGCTGGGTTTAATATTTGCCTTATTGATACACTTGTAACATTCAGGTGAAGATTGAGGAGACATTGGAGGCGTCAACGGAAGCGATGAAGACTAACAACGAGCTTCTCTACAAGTTGTCGACCCTGTATGAAGAGAAGAAGGAGCTGGAGCTCAGACTCAACGCCAGGCAGAAAAAATGGTAATTTTCTCACACAGATCAGGACTCAGAACACAAACACCTTCTTATTTCCTTCTAGAACGCAGCAGCCCTCCTAGTCTCTGTTTTCTCTCAATTATTAATGTCTGGATGAAGATGCTGATCCAAGTCATTTAGGATTAGCTGATGGCCAAGTCCCGTCACAAACTACAGTAAAAGTTGCGTAATAATAAGCTTCCACCGGCTCTAATAGTCGGAGGATGTGCCTCTCTGTTCTTAGGAAAAAGTGCAAATCTCATCAAATCTCAGCTTCTCCTGACTTCCCCGAACCGAATCCCTTTCTTGAACAAATTCAGCCCTTGTCACTTTGGACTCTTTCACCCCTACACTCCCCTCCTCTGTGTTTCTCTATCAGAGCTCCTTTTCTGTCTTTCTGCCTCTCAAGTTTCTCCCTACATCTCGTGGCCCCCCTTTGACCCCGTGTCACCCCCACATCTACCTCCTCCCTTTCTCAAGGGCTTGCCCACAGCTCCCGGGTCCTTTGTGCTCCTCTGCTTCGGCCTCCCCCCTGCCTTTGTGTGTGTGAGGCCGGCAAAGGGTGAGGGATAGGCAGCAGAAAAAGAGAAGGATCCAGTTGGTCACACATAATGCATTTTATTTTGACATGCGCTAGTTTGATTGGTTAGAGTTGTTGCCCTGTCTCTTGTTCCTTTCATCCACTGAAATGCCCAGTTAAAAATCCAGAAGGAATGGTCCAATTTGGATAAAATTTAGTTAAACATGCAGAGCAGTGATGGGTACGTAAACAGTTTGCTGGCATGTCTAGAATGGGCAACAAAGAGCACAAGTGATGGTGTCATGACTGGAACAATTTCTGTTACAGGCAGTCGCTGGAGCGTCCGACAGGGAAAACCGTTAGTGGAGGCCATCGAATGAAGGAGACACCAGAACTCGTCAGAATTTTATTTGGGTCACATGCTGGGTTTGCATCGGGCCTGGGATTCTAGATATGCAATTACTTCAAATGTTAGGATAGGTACGTACTGCCAGGTTCACACGGCAAGATTTTAAAATTCTCGGTTGATTTTTAAAACATGAGAGCCCCCACACGTGACACTTATAAAATCGTAGATATAACAGGTTTGGTCCTAAAGTGTGTAGTGTCAAGCCACACGGCAAGCACAACACACCACACAAGAACAGGTTTCAATATATTGAATATTAAAATAATCGTCAACTAATCGAATAATCTTTAACTGAGTATACAGACTCTAAAACATGCCATTTGCTGAAAGAACAACCCACTCAGAGCAATAATTAAGCCACAATTGTACAAAAAATATATACATTTTACATTTAGGATGAAAAACCTTCGTTGTCTAAAAATATTCTCTATCCAGAACTCTTAGTGGCGTAGTTTTAGCTTCACCTGGTTCAAATTCTGTAAAAACTTTCCTGTTAAGCATCTTTTGCTGATTGTTAATTGCCTAATCGAAAAAATACTCAAAAGATTAATCAATTTGCAAAATAATCGTTAGTTGCAGCCTTTAAAGATTTGCAAGTATAAAATTGTTGAGTTTGGTGAATAAAATGATAAAAATTGCAGAATTGGCCAAGCGCAATGTTGGAGAGACAGTATTGGTTTCTGCAGCTTCTTGTCTTGCAAAGCTCAGCTAATACACTAGCTCATACACTAGTTAAAAAATTAAATTTTAAATGATCAATTTAGTTTGAGATTTCAAGAACTTGCCTACTCTGTGTTTTGTCTCCTACTCTTGTTTCCTTTGTGTGGATTTAAAAACTCACCTTATAACCTGGTCAGGATCCAGCTGCATGAGTTGTGAATACTTGTCACTTTTTCCCAGTCTCAGGATTTTGAATGACTATATTTCAACATCTTTTGCGGGTTTTCTAGAATAAAAAAAAAAGAGAAAATAAATACTCTGTTGTGTACTGCTTGTACCAAAATGACCATCAATCCAATTGAAAAGTGGATCAATGCTAAATTATGTCAAGTGTAGACACAACAATGGTATATTCCTTAAAAATACACCAGTTTATTTATTAAAGAGACAGAAATTAATGAGTCGGTGTTGGGTTCACCAAAAAGAATACGCTGGTAATGAGTAGAAACAAATGCCAGTGTCCAGAAGAACGTCTAAAAGAAGAACTTCTAAAAACCTTTAGAAAGTCCAAGAAGTTATAAAGAAATGAAGAAGTATTCAAACTACTGTATATATTGAAAGACAAACCTAGTAGCTAAGGCTAAGAGCTGTCTCTAACCACAAGATTCCTTTGCAAACTTATTCAAACCTGATGACCTGACAGGTGGCATGGGTCACTGAGTTTGAACAGTGGAAGTGAGCCATTATGTTGCTAACAGGTCTTTACGATGTGTGTGTTAGGAGGCCAGACACTTAAGACATTATTCACCTACTAAATTACCTGATGGCAGGTCAACAAGAAAAAACCTCTACACACCTGCAGAGGGAGTGACATGTCCCCACCTGTGGATCTGAAACTGATGATAACTGCTTTGTCTGGGAGAACGATGCCAGAGTGTGAATGTCGAGTTGAAAGTGTTAATACACTTGTCATTGTGTGTGTACATGCATTATGCATCCCTTTGTTCCCGTGCATTTTTAAAAACCCAAGCAACAAGAAAGTGGGTCATGCTTGCTGCGTCTCTTGCTTCGTGTGAATCCTCTTGCTGAGAGTTTATACTCACTGGGAAGAGTTTATTCCTGGAAAGCCGGCTGCCGCTGCTGTTATCACAGCTAACTCGATTAGAGGAGCTTTAGCTGCCATGCCCTCTGCTCCGAGCTGCAACATGAGCACACAGTCAAAAGCCCACTCTAGATATAATTCAATCAGCTAAACTAACACAGGATTTATGGTCACTGCAGCTCGGAAAACCTTTTACTTGTTTCAGTAAAAATGTATTGAAATGTAAATAGTGTTTTCTTAAACGGGGCAGTTAGTAAAGATATAACCTTTTAAATCATTCTGCGCAGTTAGACCAAATGATATTGGCTTTAGAGGGTTGCAGAAACCGAGCACCTTGTGTTGCATTTAAGGCCGGTCCCAGCAGAAAACATGTCATTAAAATGTTTCTCCATGTCTGAAAGATTGTCAAAATCCATGAAACTTTGTGACAGAAACATGTTTTTGGCTGTTGTTTGCCTATGGTAGCACTAATGTAACATAATGGGAACCCAACCCTGTTAATATGCATTATCGTCCGCTGTTATCCTGTTGAGCCACCGAGGTAGTAACAGAGATGTGATTGTGAGTATTTGTAAAGTTGCGGGTTATTATTAACTTTACGTTTTGTGCCTTGTCATTTCATGTGTGTGCAGAGTTTTGCTGTTCAATAATGTCAGAGCTTGGCTCACCCTTTTCGATTTTGTCCTAATACCACCGCCTTACTGGGCTGGTATTCACAGGACAACCCTTCACAGACCGAAATATTATTTGATAAATTATTAAAGTATTAATATTAAAAATGAAATAATATATTCAGATTCATAGTCACAACAGAAGTGGTAGCAGAGTTGCTTTTACTTGCTGTTCTATGATTCTTCCATATCTTGCTTGCTTAATTGTTTGTCCTGTGAAAGGCTATGGTGGATTAACTTGGACCTTTGTTTGTGGCCATATTGCTGAGCCATTGAGGGGAAAGACTTTTAAGTGACTTTAACAGTCCAAACACAAACCCGTTTTTGTGCCTCTTCTACACCGCTCTTTAGCAAGGCGTGTAATGCCTTCCTTTTGCGTTGTTGCCATTATAGACATAATCAAAACTGAATTGGGGAGTTAGGTTAATAGGCGTCTGGGCTGCCAAGAGAGCTAGTTACAGAGTTCAACAGAACTTGTAATTTGGTAGTTCCACAGTTCTGCAATGTCTTGCGACTTGACCAATTGAAATCCTAACCCTGTGGAAAGGCTTAGGCTTATTTTGCCACCATATTCCTGGACCATCTGGTAAAAAATGCCACAAGTTGTCCAAGGGGCCTCAACTGAAACTCTAGTTTTACCTCTTTTCCAAAACTCCAAAACCAGACTAAGACGCCTTTTTCTTGCTTATGTGTTTTGTGCAACTAACGAATTTAATGGGAGATGGGGTTGATATGCCTCTGGACTGCCAAGAGAGGTAGTCAGAGAAATTACATGGTGCGTAGATGTGAAGTAGTGGCAATGGAAGTGCCACTTCATTATATCCAGTAGAGCTGTTATCATGTGCCGGTTTCACGGTTCTACATTGTCTTGACACTTATCCAAAATTAAATAGTTGACCAGTAAAAGGCCAGGATGGTTGACATCAGGGCTTGTCTTTGCTGCTATACTGCAGGATGTTTGATGAGAAAGTCCTAAGTGCCCCAAGGGTCCAAACCCCACGTTTTAGACCTTTTCACTAAGCTTCTAGGCCAGGCAGAATATATTTCCCCCTTCATGGACATTTTAAAAATGGCCAAAATTGATGGGGCCGATAATGATGTACCCCTGAAACGCCAAGGGAAGTATTCACAGAGATAAGATGGCGAGTAGGTGCAAAGTTCAATTCAATTCAATTCAGTTTATTTATATAGCGCCAATTCACAACACATGTCGTCTCAAGGCACTTCACAAAAGTCAGGTACATACATTCCAATTAATCTTAATCATTGAACAGTGCAGCCAGATTCTGTTATTTATTCAAATTGGATAAAAAGTTTTTCTATCTAAGGAAAGGAAACCCAGCAGATTACATCCAGTCAGTGACTTGCAGCATTCACTCCTCCCGGATGAACATGTAGAGACAGTGGACAGTCACTGGCATTGACTTTGCAGCAATCCCTCATACCCCCTATATCCCTCAAGTTGTCTCAGTTCTTCATGAAAGCTTCTGGCAAACGCTGTGTCCATCTTATGCAATGTCTTGAAACATGACCTTCTAAAATGGTTGACCTATGAAAGGCGACACGGCGTATTTCAGGGCTTGTTTTTGTAGCCATACTTTGAGATGGTCTGGTGAAAATGTGCCCTGAGGCCTGAGCTCAAATCCTGTATTTCTTGCACCTTTCACGCTGCTCTTAAGTGAGGCGTGAGATCCCCTCCTCCTGAATTACAGTAGTTTGTGAAATCACAAATATAAAATACCCTCTCTGCAAAAGAATTTGATCTAATGAAGATGTACCTATAATGTGCTTTCATGATATGGTCACCTGTTAAATAAAAGTCTCTGAAGTGATGCTTTTTACCACCCTTTCAAATAGTTATACGTTTCTTAGCTGAAATGAGTTATGATTTATGAAAAACATACTTTTTTATGTTCACAGAGAAATGTGTAGAGTTTGAATGCCAAGTAATATCTTGAAGAAATTTTTACTGGGTCTGAAGGTTTCTTCCTATGAAGAGTAATCTAAACTTCAGGGTATTGGATTGAATGTAAATAACTGAATAAGATGAATTTGATCAATTTGAATAAATCCCATATCTGTAAAACCAGTTAGAGATCTTATGCAAGAATTGGACTGGGACTCAAATAATCATTAAGAAAATCACTGCAAGAGAAAAACACTTTCAAATGCAAACAAATCTCAGTAAAGAAGTTAAAAGTTTGAAAGAGCTTGTTTTAGGCATTTGCATAGAAATATTTTAATATGTTCTGCAAATTAAGACAAATGTAAAATTAAAAAACGCTTTTTTTACACTGATATTAAGCAGATGGGCCAGTTTATTAAGCTCAGGGGTGAGAATGACCACCTTTTTACTGGAGCTAAAAACTCAGCCACCGTGGCTTGGAGGTACAATAACAACATTCTTTGCAGTCAGTTTCTGTCCAGTTTCAAAAACTCCTATCTTTCTAACTTTCATAAATATCCATCCAGTGATTAACATACTTCTTTTGGTTTTCCCTCTTTCCTTTTGCTTGTTTAGGACAATTCTAGAGAAGAGGGGCCAACAGGGGAAGGTCACCCCCTTGCAGGCCCAAACAAAAGTGGAACAGTATAAAAAGGAAATATAAAGTATGTTCAGAACTTCTCATGTCACACACAAATAAAAAACTATTTCTAAAAGTCTTATTGGTTACTCTGTTTAGTCAACTCTTTTTTTCTTCCTTCTAACTTTAGCATTGCAAGTATCCAGGGTCAGGAGAGGGAGTCAGTGAAAAGCCCACTCCTGCTACTTGGCCCTGGTTTGTACTTATGGATGAGGTGTTGGGACAGAGGCCTTCTACAACACCTCCTGTCCTAATTGCCTCCATCCCTGAGGAAACTCCAGGGCCAATCGGAGCGGTGGACAACCAGATGGAGAAGGACGACGGTGAGCTAGCAGGAAGGGGTCAGAAAAGAAAGAGGGACAGATATGAGGAGATGATGGAGGTGATCAAGGAGGACATGAGGGTACAGAGAGAACCAGAAGAGAGGAGGGCACAGAGAATGGACAGACTGTTTTCCAAAGAATGGCACCAAAATAAGGTGCTACATAAGAAAAAATAAATAAATAAGTTTTGTTCAGATAGTTTCTTAAAGTTTTAAGCTGTTCTAATAAATTTCAAAATTGTTTTTGTCACCAATGTATTTTATTTCCATTTGACCTAACAATACATCAACTTCATTTAAATTTCTAAACAAAGTTTATTTTGAAAATTACAAATAGCATTTTAAACAGAGTGTGGAAAAGATGAACATTCAAACAGATCAAGATTACAAGACACAAAAGGCATAACATAAAACTATGTACAAGTATTTACAATGGCGACAGCAGGATCAACCTGAGTGACCGGTTCCTGGAACACCTCTTCAACAGATCAAAAAGGCAGATGTCTTTCTGAACAGAAAGTCTCTGGCGGTGTGGCTAAATCTCTCAGAGACTTGGATGGGATGCTGCAAATGAGACCTGTGGTTTGTCTTTCTGGATGGTGAACAAAGCATCACACAGGTGGTCTGCAGATGTTTGTGGTGCCTCTCTCCACTGTCCACGTCATTATCCATTAAGTGGGTTTAAAGGGCTGGCTGGACCACATCACTAAGATGTAATCAGAAATATGTAGAATTAGAAGATGGTGCTTACAAAATATTACAATTAGTTATACCCCTCCAAATCAACTCGCTCCGATCTTCACCTGGATCTTCAACAAGTCACTGGAGAAGTGTGAGGTCCCCTCCTGACTCAAACGATCCACCATCATCCCGGTGCCCAAGAAAGCCACCATCCTAGGATTAAATGACCACAGGCCTGTAGCCCTGATGTCTGTGGTCATGAAATCATTTGAGCGGCTGGTGTTGAAGCACCTGAAAAACATCACAGGCCCCCTGCTGGACCCCTTGCAGTTTGCTTACCGAGCAAACAGGTCGGCAGACGATGCTGTTAACTTAGGTCTATACTTCATCCTGCAACACCTCGACCACCCAGGGACCTACGCCAGGATCCTGTTTGTAGACTTCAGCTCGGCCTTCAACACCATCATACCAGACATCCTCCACCAGAAGCTCACCCAGCTCAACGTCCCAGCCTCCACCTCTCAGTGGATCAACAGCTTCCTGACGGACCGACAGCAGCAGGTGAGACTTGGGAGCATCCTCTCCCGAACCAGATCAATAAGTACTGGTGCCTCCCAGGGGTGTGTTCTATCCCCACTCTTCTCCCTGTACACAAATGACTGCACCTCAGCGGACTCGTCCGTGAAACTCCTGAAGTTTGCAGACGACACCAGGGACCACCATCTCTGAGGAACTGAGATGGTCTTCACACATAGACAATGTTCGAAAGAAGGCCCAGCAGAGACTGTTCTTCCTGAGGCAACTCAAGAAGTACAACCTTCTCATGTAATGCAGCTCATCCAGGATGGCACATCAATGCGAGCTGTGGCAAGAAAGTTTGCTGTGTCTGTCAGCGTAGTGTCCAGAGCCTGGAGGCGCTACCAGGAGACAGGCCAGTACACCAGGAGACGTGGAGGAGCCTATAGGAGGGCAACAGCCCGTCTGCTTCTTTGTCCCTAAAAAACTAAAACAACAAAAAAAAGTCTTTTTTTAATTTTACATTTGTCTTAATTTGTAAAACAAATTAAAATATTTCCAAGCAAATGCCTTGTATTTCTCTTCAGCTGTACCTGAAATCACGAATTATAATGCTAGCTGAATTATAAAAACACTTTTAAAAACACATATAACACATTTCTTCATCAAAATGAATATTTAAAAGCTTATTTATTCTCAATCAAACTCTCCAGAGATACAGAAAGATTACATAAAATTGTCCATTTATTCAGGTTAACTTTAATATCACCTGTAATGTCAAATCGACTTACATGAAAAAATGACACAATACATGAAAATAATACCAACACAAACTGTTAGAAATAACTTGTGTTTAAAGTTCAATGTGGTGACTACCAGTGGGAGCTCAGTGCCGGGAGTCCGGTCATATTTTTCCCGGGCCAGCTTGCCTCACCGCCGGGGAGGCTGGTGAGGCAAGCCGGCATTTACTACAGCGGGAGCGGAAAACTCCGAACACGTCGGAGCACATTTGAAACTAAGCGATGCCTTGATAAATCAAGCAGATTTTTCACGTCTACACAGTTATATTCCTGCACTAAAAACATTGTAAAAGTTAATTTGTGCCACAGAAAGTGTAATTTTTCACAGTTTACTCACAGCTTTTGCCACTATGGTCCGCCATGGCAGCCCCTGCTTGACCAATCCGCTTCGACCCGCATGAATTATGGCAAATGATGGACTGCGAAGGATACTCACAACCCATCCTTCAAACTGGGCAAAAGAAGGACACATTTGTCGGCCGCATTTGACAGACCTTCCATGCAGCGCTGTGACGGCCTTGGAATTGCCTTCTCCAATATTGTCTTTTGTGTCAAAAGAAATATTTTCTTTCGCTCAAACATTTCTTTGCATTTTTTTCTCTCTCTCTGTCTGTCTCCGCTGTGCCGTTTTTTCGCTATTTAGTTTGCTGTGAAATGACCAGGAACATCTGGTGTAAAACTAGCAAAATAACAGCATACATAAACAATATGTTGGGGTTTTTTTGCAATTTGTTATGCTACAATCACAATGGATCAAAAACGAAACACTGGTCTATTAATAAAAATCTGAAAAATCTCAACTATTTTATTTCGACCCCGTTTACTTTTTACTAAAATGACATCTGATAGTCCATCTCCGCAGGGTGGCTGGGCACTCCCTTAGAAATAGGGTGAGGAGCTCGGCCATCCAGGAGCAGCTCGGAGTAAAGCCACTACTCCTCTACATCGAGATGAGTCAGTTGAGGTGGCGGGAGGTGCTCCAGGATGCACCAGGACTAAATCCCTTGGCTGGCCTGAGAACGCCTCGGGTTTCACCCAAGGGAGATGGAGCTGTCTGGGGAGAGGGAAGTCTGGGCGTCTCAGTTTAGACTGCTGCCCCTGCGCCCTGGTCCAGCATAAGCTGAAGACCACGAGTACAAGTTCATGCTAGTCTCAGAAGTTTGTTAGGAAAAATCAGAGTACAAAAAGCAACATGAAGAACAAGGAAGACAGACAGGTTTTGGAGATATGTGAAGCGGGGACAGCATGTTAAACAATGTCTTAGTGTTTAAACATCTCACCAAGCTCTGTCCAATCCATCATCTGAACCTGGAAATGAAGTATGCCACAACTGCAAAGCTACCAGGACATGGCCATCCACTTTAACTGAAAGAGTAAGGAAAATATTAATCAGACAAATAGTCAGGAGGCACACGATAACTCTGGAACAGCTACACTTCACAGATCTGACTTTTGGACAGATGGAAGAGATCTGACCAGTGGATGGAAGAAATCATTTGAAAGACCTGTTTGTGTAGCAAACACCAAGCATGTAGGAGAAGGTGTTCCAGTGAACTTTCTATCCCACATGCAAAACGGTGTTTGTGTGACAGAAAACCAACACACTGAACACAGCATTTATACTATGAAATGTGGTGGTGGCAGCATCATGCTGTGGGGTGGTTTTTCTTCAGCAGGGTCAGGGGAACTTGTCAGAGTTGATCGATAGATAAAAGTAGCTAAATGCAGGGCAATCCTGGATGACAAAATACTTTAATCAGAGAAGCAGCCAAGAGACCTATGCTAACGGGAGGAGCTGCAGAAATCCACTGCTTAGGTGGGGTTATCTGTTGACACACTATTAGTTTCTCACTGCACACATATGTGGACCTCATGGAAGAGTAGCAGGAAGAAAGCCATTGTTGAAATAAAGCAATAAGTCATTTTGATTAAGGTTGCTGGGACCCCAGCCATGGGTTACAACATTAAAGGCCAGTAAGAACCTTTTTGGAACTTTCAAAATAAATCACATTAACCTACTTCCAGCACAGCCTGGAACATGAACTAGAAGGGAGTAACAGCGGACTTCCTGTGACGTCATTGTTTCAATAAAAACTCTGCATCCCAACAAAACTGACATCATCCACACAGGTTCCCAGCAGAACTGGAAGGAGAGACACAGCGCGCTAATGTCTCTTTCCTGGCAAACAGATATAACTCTTCAAACTGGATCCCGAGTGACTACGATCACATGCAACAAAGTTAAGTAATGATTTGCTGGTCGAGTATCCGGCATTCATTCATATAAAGGGTGTAAAGAAAGAAGATTGACTTGACTTTTCTGCTGAGGCCTCCAGGCTCTAATTGAAGCTGATTTCCCCCATGGGCTGGAAAAGAAGGCCGGGACTGCATGGCACGCCTTTCTGCGTGAGCGAGAGCTACCCCGCTGCATCGCGGCTACTCAAGGAGCCTGACGTGCTCCCTACTAAAGCACTTTCCCACAGTTACGGAGGTTAGCTGCAAGTCAACCCTTTGTTCACTGTGGATGCTTTCCTCAACTTCGTCGACCCGGACAACTTCTCCTCAGCATGGTTCACGTGAGAGGTAGTGTTTGGCCACAGAAGATTAGTTTTTTTAGGAATGACCTTTATTAATATGACTCATTGCTGGTTTTCCCATTTATACCATAGTGAAATAAAGTATAAGTTCTAATGTTTCCCTTTTGTTAGAATAGGATAAGAATGCTCATCGACACACATTACAAGGATAAATGTCCCAAGGACTTTCATAAATGACCTGAGGCTGGGGTACTGGGGTGATAGTGGAGCAGCCGGTATAACTGGTTTGATTAGAAAGCCACAGCACACTTAGATTAAGGATGGACACCCGCTACTACACAACCTAACAGATAAACACCACAATGGTGACACATAGTCTACTGATAATCACTGAGGGAGAGCACATCCATTGCATTGGAGTGCCAGATATAAAACTATATGTGACCTTCTATCGGGGCTCTTCGATATCCTCTAACAGACGGCGACGGTCCGAGACGGGAGCCTCAGCACTGACCTCTGTAATCATTCCTCTGCCTTAATTTAGATTAAAAGAGCTAAAATTTAGAAACTGGTTGAGATTCGTTCCTTTAAGAGTCAGTGTTAGATAAAGTGTGTGATTGCTTCTGGGGACCAAGTACCGGAGGAGCTCCGAGGCGTCTGACCGCCAACAGAGTGCGGTAGCCTGGACAGTTTAGAGTTAAATAATCTAAACAATGTTTGCTCTATGACATTTGGTTTTTCAGTCTCTTCTCCGATGATGGCGTAAAGAAAGAGCTGAGCCAAAAAGCGAAGCTTTTGACATACCAATCTGTCTATGTTCTAACCCTCACCGTTTGTCGTGAGGTCCCGGATACAAGCTGCTGAAATTACCTTACTCCGCAGGGTGGCTGGGGTCACCCATAGAGAGTGGGTGAGGAGCTCCGTCTTCTGAGGAGGGTAAGCTGCTTCTTCTGCATCAGAAGGAGTCAGTTTATGTGGTTTTGCCACGTGATCAGGATGCCTCCTGGATGCCTTCCTTTGTAGGTTTTCTGGGGCCACATCCCACTGGGAAAGATCCCAGGGTGGACCCAGAACTTACTTTACCTATAACTTACCAGGTAGTACCTGAATAAGTTGATGAGCAATCTATTTTTTTCTTGCCATGTTTCTATTTTTTTCTGTTTTATTTATGTTTTTATGGACAATTCTAGACCATTGTATTCATCTACACAGTAGTATAGATGAATGTAGGCAATCCATATTCCCCTGGCAGTGAAATGGCCACACAGCATGAGGCCACCACGCTTTAGAATTGGCATAGTGCCCGCAGGTGTTGAAGCCTCACCTCGACTCATCCAAACATCCTTCTTGTCATCGTGGCCAAACTGCTTAGTCTGTCTCCTCTAAACATTGTAAATGTGGGTAGCTACAAGTTTCAACAGAGACTGAAGGTGTCTACTTTGGAGCAGGGACCTTTTTCCTAGCCGATGGCAAACTTGCTCCACTGTGAACAGAGACACTGGTGTTCAAGTCATTTCCAGTTCACAGGTGGTCTTAAACCACTGGTAGTCCCTTAGTTACCACTTAAAGTCCTAACGAATGTTCTCTGAATTTGGGTTTTGAGCTCAGCAGTAGTAACACATAAAGTTTTGGTACCTGCATACAAATGTTCAAACTGATGATCTGGGATTGTGCAGCTGTTTAGAGGTGGCTCCAAAAGACTTTCCCCATTTGTGTAAATTTGCAATTCAACCTGGAAAGACTCACATAATGGGGAAACAACAAGATGACGGTTAGAAAGTTTATTAATAAAAGTTTTTTTGGCGCACGGACCCCTGAGGAAGATGTAAACTCTGAGGATGAAGTGGGTTTGAATAAACATCTTAGGATTATGATTAGGTACGTCTTCCCCCCGGGATCCGATCCTTTTGGTGGCGTCGGTCTTGGTATGGAAGGAGCTGGGAGCCTATGGTGGAGAAGGGGTGGAGGAGGGGTCGAAGCTCAGCAGAAGAGTGGTTTTCTTCCATGCAGAAGGTCTTCAAAAAGTGATGCCCTGGGAGATGATTGGCCAAGGAGAAGTGGGGGCCCCTGCCGTTGTTGGAGCAGCCAGTGAGGAGTGATTAGACGTGGCGGGGGTGAGTCTTCCATGTTGAATTTTTCTTTTAAAAAACCCCATTTCAATTCTTAGATTTTCACAGGCTTCCTTGGACTTTCCCAATTTTCTGAGTATTGGTCAGTCTACACAAAATGAGACAAATCCTTTTCATGATGCTAAAGAGAAAATACTAGCTGCAACCAATGCCAATTCCTAATGAGCGGTTAATAGGCCTTGTAATTTGAACACATTCAATATTCAACCCCCAATTCTTCTTTGTTTTAATTTTATTTTTGCCCAAAAGACTGAATTGGCAGCAGGCTCTCACACTATATGGACACCAAAAAACAAAAGCTGCTGCTTTTCTTTTGAAGCCTTAGGTAATCTTTCTTTCTTTGTATCATTCTTTTTGTATTTAATTATGCATTGGAAATTATTAGACTTATTTACCAAATTAAACTTGTGTTAATCTTAATTTCCTGCTCTTCATCTGTTCTTTCTCACAACATCTGGACTGGGTGAGGTTGAGGCTGTTTGTTATTAGTGGTGAAATTATTTTACCTCAACAATTTGGTGCCGTGACCCGGATGTCGTGAGCACACTGAAGGGGATCACATCACCGGCGGGGACAAAGGTAAGTGGGTTTTAATTGGCGGTATCCCCGCTGTATGATGTGATGAACCTGAGGTGTATTTATTGGGCCTCGCGAGGTGGTTTAAAAGAGCAGTTAGGATAAAAAAACTCTGTGCCCAGAGCTGGTCGTTGGCCTAGCCCCCACTTCTACAGGACACGGTGGTAAAATCGGTGAGATTTCCCACATTTCGGGATCCCCCCAAAAACGGGGACTTTGGGGATTTGGGAAGGGGGTTAGGTTTCTGTTATGTTTTTGGAACGTCTGCTCAACTCGTCTCTCTGGCTGCAATAAAGCAGATGAGTCCCAATGGTGACTGCTGCAGTGCAGTGCAATCTGTGGCATTCCAAGCACCTGTCTCTTCCCTTGATATATACTGACTCTGACAAGCAGACGGTGCCAGATTTTTGAAAGCCATCGTGTGAGTAGATATCCAGCGTTCCTTCCTGACTGATCGTTTTTTTAAAACCTTGCCTTGCCTCTTGGATTTTTTGCCTCTGCCTTTTGCCCCTTGGGGACTTTTTGGATTTTGGTTTTGACCCCTTTTTTCCGCATCTGATTTATGCCTCTGCCTGCCCCCTTGCCTTACGTCTCTTGTTCCGATCATTGAGCCCTTTTTTCTGTCCCGGGATTATTGAATCAGCCTAGCCCTTGGATTTTTCCCCAAAAAGTCATCTGTCTCTCTCACCTGCGCTGTGGAAACCCCTGCCTTCTACCCCCCTGAGGTTCCCCTCTGGGTTTCAATTTTAAACCCCAAGACAAGAACAGGTTAGTGACTTTTTTCTGATCCTTGCAAGATTTGTAGGAAACTACAAGTCACTAATCTTTTTTCTGCTTCCCCCCCCCCCAGTGATTTCTGGAAGCTGTGTGGGGTTTAACCTGAGTTGGACGTTTTCCTGTGGCTGAATAAAATTTTAACTTTCAGTTCTGTGTCTGGCTGAATCTTGGGCTCGCCTTTTTCTAATTCGTAATAGAAAAATCTGGCCAAAAATGGACCATCGCCAAGCCACCAGTGCACATCCACATTGATGAGACCCTTTTCCCTGCCTGGGTTCGGCAGGGAGGAAATAATTTTTTCCACATTACGTTCTGGCAATCCTGTCCCAAAGCCGCCACCGTCACAAATTAAACCCACGCCCAAGGACACAGGAAAAACAGCAGAGGTAAGGGGAGCCACGCCTATCTCCGCCTGAGATGTTCAGGGGAACCCAGACCAGTGTCGAGCTTTCCTAACTCAGTGTGAGATTTCATTTGATCTTCCCAGTTTTCCTTTTCCCACTGAGCGCTCCAAAAGGCGGCCTTTTTGTTTATCTCTGCTGGCCAGGAAGGGGGAAGCAGTGGGGGGGACTGCTGAATGGCATAAAAGGTCTGCCTATTGTAACTTCTATGAAATTTTTTCCAAGGAAACTCATTCAATTTTTAAACCCCTGTTCTTTCTAGTCGTGAAGCCGCAAGAGGCTTACTGTCCCTCAAAACAGGGTGATCAGCCTTGTCTCGTCCTATATAATTGACCTTTTCATTTGCTGGCCCGCAGATAGCCGTTGGAATGAGGCAGCACAAATGGATGCATTTATGCAAGGACTGAACGCAGACATCAAGGATGAGTTAGCGACCCGTGACTACCCCTCCCCCTGAAACAGCTCGAGGATCTTGCTTGCTCGCATAGATGTTCAGCTAGCAGAGAGAAGGGGAGGGAGAAGCGACATGAGGTGGGTGGTCCCTCATTTCAGGGTCCAGCACACCTGCGTGAAAGAAGGGAAAAGCGGCACCTCTCACTGAGGAGAACGATGATTGTGAGCCCATGCATTTGGGCAGAAACCAAGATTACCCCTGAGGAGAAAAAAAACGTCGGAGGAAAGTTCAAGCTCTGTTTTTTTTTGTGGAAAAGAAAGGACATTTAGCACTCAGATGTCCATTAAAAAGGGACAGGCTCAGCAGAGGAAAAGGGAGGTCTCTACTGAGCCGAAGCCGGGAAAAAACTGCCTCCTCCTTCTTTTTTCCTGCTTTTTTAAAAACCTTTTCCATGTCTCTCCAGCGGGCCGTGTTTTTTGATTCAGGAGCAGACACTGAATTCATGGACGAAACATTCGCAAATAAGAACAGCATAAAAAACTCATTCCGTCAGCTGACACACGAAACGTGCTAGCATTGGATGGTCACAGCATGAAACATTCACACCTCAGGAGGAAGAGATTACCAGAGATAACAGTTGGGGGTTTAAATCATCAAGAAAAAGTAACTTTCATGATCATTAATTCACCTGAAAACTTCCTGTAGTCTTAGGGGCCTCCTGGTTGCAGAAACAAACCCCTCACATTGACTGGAAGAAGAAAGAGGTTTTGGGTTTGGGTCTGAGTCATGTTCCGCTGCCTGCCTTTTGTCTGCTGCTATGGAGGTCAGCCTGGAGAATGAGGGTCGAGGAAAACATACCCGGATTTTAATCTAAGGAACGGCAAGAATACCATGACTTAAAAGGAAGTGTTTAAAAGATAAGGGCCATAGCTCTGCCACCCGACAGACCATATGATTGTGCTATTGATTTGCTTCCGGTTTTTCACCCCCCAAAGGCAGGCTTTACTCGTTGTCTGGTCCAGAGCACAGGGCCCATGAAGAAATATGTTGATGATGCATTAAAGGCAGGACAAATTAAAAACTTCTTCCTCTCCTGTAGGTGCTGGGTTTCTTTTTGTGGGAAAAAAGGATGGTTTTTGGGGACCATGCATTGATTATAGAGGCCTTAATGAGGTTAAACAGTTAAAAATAGATACCCCTTACCACTCATGAAAACACAGCTTTTGGATCAGATCCAGGGAGCCAAAAATTTTTCTAAGCTGGATCTAAGGAAGCTTATCATCTGGTCCGAATCAGAGAAGGGGATGAGTGGAAGACGGCTTTTAACACGCCTACGGGCCATTATGAATACAAGGTCATGCCATTTTGGACTTACTAACGCTCCTGCAAGTTTTTCAGTCATGATCAATGACGTTCTAAGGGAGACATGGTGGGTCAATCGTTTTTGTCCTACCTTGATGACATATTAATCTATTCTCAAGATCTGGAAACCCCACAGGAAACATGTCAGAGCTGTTCTCCTGCGTCTTCTGCAAAACCAGTTGTTCGTCAAGGCAGCGAAATGTGAGTTTCACACCACTAATACATCCTTTTTGGGCTTCATCATTTCCCCAGGTCAAGTGATTGTCGATCCCTCTAAAGTAAGGGCCGTCTTGGAATGGCCTGTCCCCACTGATCGTAAGCAGCTTCAGAGATTTCTGGGATTCGCAAACTTCTATAGGAGGTTTATTAGAAATTACAGCCTGGTTGCTACTCCCCTGAACGCTCTTACCTCTTCCAAGAGAAGATTTGTATGGAATAAGGATGCAGAGAAGGCCTTCAACAGGTTAAAGGAACTCACCCGGAGGTTTGCGCTCACCTAGAACAGGATGCAGTAATAGGACCGGTTTGCCCCGCCGGGGTTGACTAGCAACTAGCACGTGTGGCCGTTGAGGTTAGGAGTAACTTCCTTGGTCAGGACCTAAATGTTACACTCGGTTAACTGAGAACCTTTCTCTTTGTTGCCGGCAACCGTAGGGTTTCAACTGTCTGCTTTGCTTTCTTTTTATTTCCCTTTTCTCTCCTTGCTGTGCACAGTGTGTGTATGCGTGTATGTCTGTGTTTGTGTTTGGCTGTGAGTGAGAAGTGACATCATCGCACAAGCTGTGTGAAATTTTGAGGAAACAAGCATTGTGATTTGAAAACTGCTTGATTTTGTGCAGCAGTTATTAAAAATTAATATGGAGGGGGAGTTTTACAGGGAGCTTGAGGATGATGACAGGGGAAATGGTTGGAAACCCCTTGCAGACAAATAGATGAATTGCAACGTATTTGGATTGCTCATACAGCTTCACAAGCCGTTAATAAAGTGAAAGAATGTCTGGAAAATGCTGTCAAAGTGACGGGGGTAGATATAACACAGTCAAAACCCCTAGGTCCATTTATAACTCTGGCCATTCAAATACAGGTGCAACAGAGGGGTCAAGCAAAAAGAGAAAAGGGGTTAGAGTGGGTGTGTTGCATCGGGGAAAAAAGTGCAAGAGAGGTGGAAAAAAGGTGGAGAAAAATAAGAAAAGGGGTTTAATGCAGCTTTTGTCGCGTGGCAAGGGGGCTAAAAACAGACACCGTTTGATGAAAAAAAAAAAAGAAAAAAAAACTGAGGCAACAAATAACATTCAAAAAGTTGCCGCATCCACCTCTGTACATCAACCCTAATAATCCGTCTACTGAGTCTGGTACGACAAACTCCCTTTATCCCTTATTAAATATTGAAGGAGGACTGTTTCAGTGGTCAGTAGAAGATTCCAGGCGTCCTAAAATTGAAACCACTGCATGTGAGGGAAATCCATCTTCACCGCCGTTTAGATCACGGAAAGAATAACAAGAGGAGTATGAAGGGATCACAGAAATACGTCACTCTGCAGGAGATCATGATAGGGATCTATCAATCAGCACCGTAGTACCGTGTATTGTACATATTAATGCTCAGCTAAAAGGGGAAATACAAGAAACCCCTGAAGAGGCAAATATTAGAAAAACCACGGAACAGGTAGAAGAAATGCGATTAGAAGCCCGGCGCCATATGGAGGCTTCAAGGCTGTTACAGGACCAGCTGACTGAAGCCTTGAAGGGTGCAGAACAGTTACTGAACAGAGCAAACAGTAAGCAAAAACAACAGGATAAGATCAAACTTAATGCTGGGTCTGAGGAGGAAAGTGTAGATGAAGCCCAATACCAGTCACCACCCCGTTACTCTCTGCGTAGTCGAAGCGGGATGGTAGGATGTTACCCCCTGATCGATGCAGGGCAGGGCAGATATAAATACAAACCGTTTGCCCTGGGAGATGTCCAGCTTCTGGTGGACAAACTGCCTGATTTATCTGACGGCGCACGACCATGGCTAAATGAATTAGATAGATTGTCAGTCGGAGTCGTTTTAGCATTAGGAGATTTTAGACAAATCTTGGGTCCGCAGCACTACACTCAGTAACCTCCAGAATATTGAAAATGCGGCCCGCACCTCTCATCAGTCCGACACTACACCTTATTTTGCTGTGGCTGGACTACTGGGGGACGCGCTGCGTGACATGTTCCCATCCAAAGAATCAGACCCCGTGCCTAAATTTTTCTGAGATGGGCGAACACACCCTAAGTTGTTTCTGGATGAGGCAGTGGAAACATGGATTAGACAAACAGGGACTCACCCGTCTAAGGATGGAGTTCATTACTTTAGAAAAACTGTGATGGATGGCATACCTGAAAAAGTCAGGAAAATAAACGCAGATTTGAAAAGGTGTGGTCATGCTAGATGGGAGAGACACTTGTGACATCACTTGCAGGAATATTTGGAGGACAAAAAGGAACGAATGGAGGATGAAAAGAAACAGGCTGAAGCAACTTAAAACCGCCCAATTACCAGCAGTACGACAGCAGATGAATAGTAAAAAAAAACAACATAACATAATAATCACAGCAGAGGTTGACAGTGAAACATGTGGGCTGATGGCTCCTGTTATACCTTCAGGGGTCAGGGGGAGGTAAAAAATTCCCCAAGCGTTACCCATGGCCCCCCCATTGTAACCCAACTGCCTCCACCCATTTTTGGGAGTCATACTCATATTGGTCCTTTGGGTGGGCCCGGGGGGGGCTGTTTGGAAAAAAGGCCCGAGGAAGGGTGGGAAGGGGGGGGGTGGGTTCCTCCTTCTGCCTAGTCTTGTGGGCAGATGGATCATTGGGCCCGCAAACTGCCCCAGTGCTATGGGGCCAACCCCGAAGGAGCTCCTCCGCCTTTTAAAAGCACAACCTCCAAATGCAGCATTCATTACCTCCCCCAGAGTGTCCCCGATCCTGTACTGGGATGGGAATACTGGGGGCCACTTTTTCCACTTTGAATATTACTCCCTCATCTGATAAAGTGTCTGATGCTTGTATTTCCACTGATGGGATTCTCTGGGGTTTTAAACAGACTCTGGCTGTGTTTACACCCTTTACACTATGGGTTTGGGAAAAAAAAAAAACTGTTGCATTCATTTGTTTTTTTGCCCGACACCCCCCTGTGAATCTACTCGGCAGAGATATTTTATTTGCATTGGGAGCTAAAACTTTGTTCCATGGATGGTTTGGTTGTGACTTTTCCAGATGGAACCACACTGCATGCAGCGGATGGCCCTGAATCACATCAGTATTTACTGCAGTCTCTAGAGGAGCCTTGTGTGGAAATATGGGGGCTACATTGAGCCTGAAAAACCCCTTCTGGTCCTGTGGTGAGGTCCAGTTTCCTTATCTGGAAACCCTGGATTCAGGGGCTCTGGCTCCTTTTGGCCCAACACCTGCTCTGCCCCCGGGAACTTTTTTTGTGGGGAAAAATGAGAAATCAGACAGTTGGAATCAGGAACAATTTGAAGAATATTTAGAAAGGGAAAATATGGGGCCATTTCCTCTAAAAAAACATTTAATGAAAAAATTGATGAAGCTGTACCTCACATATCTCTAACCTTGCACCCAAGTCATCAGGGTTTAAAGAACCTGGGGGGAGTTGTTAAAAACGTTTCCCCTTTCCAAAACCACTGATTAAGCAAAACCTTTCTTGTTCCCAGCCCTTTCTTTCTCTGCCTCCACTAACATTTACTGTTTTGCAGTTACTGCCTCTGACTCTGCTGTGCTAGAACACCGGCAGCTGTCTAGAGAACATGGCAGATAATTAACTGATCACCCTTTGGCTGAGGCTGTTTTATCCAGTTGTCCACCACATCTATGGGCTCAAGGACCCACTGATGTTGGATGTGTAAACATTGCCCCTGTGGAGTTTAAGTTGCAGGATGTCTCCCCCATCTGGCGAAACCAGTACCCATACTCTCCTGCTGCAGAAGCGGGAATTGCTGACACCATTGAAAGACTGTTAAAAGCAGGTGTGTTAGAACCCTGCCAGTCTGCCTGGAACACACCCATTCTGCCTGTAAAAAAGAAAGGTACGGGTAAATGCAGAATGGCTCACGATTTAAGATCAATTAACAAAGCTCTGAAAAAACCCCCAAAACACAAATGTTCCAAAAACCACATGTTGCATTTTGGATTATTGGGAAAAAAACAAAATGAGATATACTCCAGATTGCCTCAAGGGTTTGCCTTATCCCCGCGTGTCTTGAAGCTACTAAATCTATTATTTTACATCTTGCAGAGAAAGGTTTCAAAATAAGCAGGAACAAAATACAGATTGTGAGGAAACAGGTTAATTTTTTAGGAAGGGTTATTTCAGCATCCGGAACCCATATTTCGTCTGCACACAAATTTGCTATTTTACATCATCCTAAACCACATGTGGTGAAAGACTTGTTGTCATTTTTTGGTTTGACGGGCTATAGCAGAAACTACGTCCCTGATTACACTGGTTTGACAATGCCGC
>JAHHUM010001982.1:0-16333 GCA_036173005.1 Crenichthys baileyi | reverse complement strand
TGTGTGTGTCGAAGTATCGTCCCTGTATGGAGGAGGCCGTCGGTTGGAGTAATCGCTGAGTCACATCTCAGCAACAGTCATCTGGGCAGCACCTTCATGGTGACCAGCTGGAAGAAGATAAGCTAACTTACTGCTCAACTAGTCGTGTAGCGTGCAGCGTTCCTTTGCTGCTGATTGTTTTGCCGTTATCGGCTGATTTTTCTCACTCCCGCATCCGGAAACGGAGGACCGTTATCTAACTGACCGAGTAGCTCTTTCTCCGTTATCAACACGCTGGAGTCTTTCTGACATAATTATCTCTGATTTCAGTTCCAAAATATCAGACGAAGCATTAACTGGCTGCTTTCACAACTGCAGGGTTTAAAGATCATGTAGTCATTAAGAAACAAAGCTGCAATTTCTTAATAAAGTAGTCAAGTTAAAAAGAAAAATTTGCACCTCTGTATGTTTGCTGTTAATGTTGCATGAATCAACGCCCCTGATGTGTTTAAAATGTGTTCCACCTCTAAATTTGAGTTGCAGTATTAGTTGGATGAGGGTTGTTTTTCAATTTTTAATAAATAGATATGAAGTTTATTTGAATTGGCTGGTAATGAGCTGTGAAGTCTGTCCAACAGCCACTGAGTGTTGCTAGCCCAGACAGGGTGTGGGGTGCCAAAAGAACCAAAAAGTGAAATTTGAGGCTCGATTACTGCTTTACTCCAGCTCCTTCTTCCAACTATCCTTTTCACATCATTAAACAGCTCATAAAAAGGAATTGTAATAGTGACATCAGGTTAACTTAAAAAGATTGAAATTACTCATTGGGTTTAAAATCAGCCATGTTCAGCGATCTTTCCAAGACAGAAGTAGGAGTTTGAGGTTTTTTCTCAACTGCAGCCTGACCTTTTCTCATTTGACTCGGGGGTAATAAAACAACGTCACATGGCCTACCCAGAAGATCCCTGCTTCAGGGTTGGTTCTCTGAAGAAGCCAAATTGGATTTACTAGACTTGGTGATTTGATAAAGCTCAGAGGGAATTTCTGCGTTATAGCGAATCGATGAGCTTGTTGGCTCTGAAAAGCTTTTTTTCCCTTCCTTTGTTCAGGTTTTTGTCAGCAAATATGCAACAATCAAGTTTTTCTTGGCCGATACCAATTTCTGTTGCTTTTTTTTCTTGTTGTTTTACCTGCCTGCTATAATTTTCTAAGGAAGATAGAAAATCAAAAAGGAAAATAAACATGCTTCAGGTTCGTTGATTGGGTTTTGTTTTTCAGTTTAACAGGGACTGAAGGAATTATAATACTGTCCCAATTTGTGCATCAAAGCATATGCTGCTAAGCTTTCTGATATTTATGAAACACAAAAAACAAAGTATAGAGTGATGCTTTATAGACCAAAAATGGTGGGGGTTCTTGGCGTTGAGGCACTTAACTAAGGATTTTCATTATTTTTATTTTGTGGCACTAGTGGCCTTTAATTTGCAAGTTGATTGACAGGAAATGAGTTGGAAAGAGAGAGGGGAAGTCAGACATTCAGCAGAGCTGTCTGGCCCAAAATTACTCTCATAAAAAGAAAATGTCAGCATTTATGGAGGTAGTGTTTTTTTCAAAATGCTATCTAACGGAGTTATTTTAACCAGGGGTTTTACAGTTGAACTGGTTTACTTTTGCTTCTTTAAAGCCTGTTGTACCTATCGGCCGAACATCTCTGTAGAAGGTTTAAACAGTAAATATGTTTAGTTCTGCAACATCGAAACTACAAGAAACATGAACCAGAGCTGACTACGAATGTTCTACTTCCTCACAGACTTCCGTTGGTGAGGGTCAAACCCACAGGAAGCAAACCAACTGAAACATTTTGCTGATGTTTCACTTTTTAAAGTTCTAGATAACTCTATTTCACTGAGTTACTGAGTATATGTATGCATTTTATCTCTTCACCTGCCGTTATCATTGTTTTGCACAAAAACACCATGAAGTATTAGATAAATGAGATTCCTGACCTGATCACGAGCTTTTAACAAAACAGTTTAAGTCTCTATAATAATTATTTAGTTTACGTTGACCTGCAGCAGCCTGTTGAACTTTCTCTCTCCTTTTCCATTATTGCTCTGACTCCCTGTGTCTCCTAACTAATATTTCCTCTAATATATTCAGCTTGTCTCTGATTCTCAGGGGACTCTGGACAGGGACTGTAGGCACCATGAAGAGGATCACTTCTAGCTTGTCCACAGGGTGGGGTTGTTTGGGAGAACGTGGAGGTCCACTCTCAGTTCAGGAGCAGGAATGTCATCGTCATTCTGTCTTTGTGGAAAAGTTGCTGTAAAGATATTTTTTTAAACATAAGTATCTTTTTAAATGCCTACATTTACCCAGGGTTGTATACCTTGATAATTATGTATACTTATATGGATAATTAGCTGTCAATACATGAAGATGCTTTCACGCAGGAAGGTCAGAACAATATATCAGGGTCTGAAAACAACAAAACAAGGCAGAAGATATGTGCTTAAATTGTAGAGGAAAGGTCAAATTCTTTGCCGTAGGTGGAAACCAGCCTCAGACACACCTTATGGGCATTTTGTTCACGTTTTCCTGGTAAATGTACTGTTCACTTCATCCTCTGAAGAATAGTAAACTACAATCTGACAAGTGGATAAAATAAATGAATGTTAAGGGTCTTTGTCCTGCTGGAAGGTGAACCTCCTCCCCCAATCTCAAGTCCTTTGCTCCCTCTAATAGGTTTTTTCCCCAGGATTGACCTGTATTTAGGTCCATCCTTCTCCCCAGCTCTGACCAGCTTCTCTGTCTCTGCTGAATAACAACATGATGTTTCCACTAACAAATTTTACAATGAAGGGTGTTCATTTTTCTACCATAGGGTTACTAGATTTTATTCAGGGGTATAAGAGTTATTGGGGCTGAGGTTAAAAGCACACCACTCTTTTCAGATGTTAGTTTATACATTTTTTAAATCATTTTTCTTCAACCTGACAATTATACACTACTTTGTTTTGTTCAGTCACAGAAAATCCCAATGAAATACACTGAAGTTTGTTGTGGGAACGGAACAAAAGGCAAAAAAAAGTTCAAGACGAATGGAGACTTTTGCAAGGCACTGTAGCTCAGAATAAAGTTGCGTTATGCAGGAATATAAATGTGCATGAATGCTTCAGTTTGTGCCCCTCCATCTTTGCCGTTTACCCTTAGCCATCAGTGTATACCTGCTTAGACCCACTTCACCTTGTAGACTCAGCGATCTAGCCTCCTCTCAGCACCACCTGTCTGTATCTTCACCACTCCCCTCCTCCCTCACTCCTTTATCATTCAGGGTAACGGTGCGTTGCTAAATGGAGTCGGAGCAGCTCTACCACAGAGGCTACTGCAGGAACAGCTACAACAGCATCGCCAGCGCCAGCAGTGACGAGGAGCTGCTGGATGGGGCCGGCATCATCATGGACTTCCACACCACCGAGGATGACAACCTGCTCGATGGGGACGCTGCCTCCCCAGGTAGGGACGATACCTCCAAGCTCCTCCTCCAAATAAGTTGATTGATTTGTCTGGAATCTTTAAGCTTCTCCACCCCAACTCCATCTTGATGAGCCATGATTCTCAGTTTCAGGTAGATAAAGCGTCTTTGAGCTCTCGATGGCGTTCTTATGTGCCTGCCTCTGTCTGTGAGAGCATTTTCATAACCAAGATGGATGTCTTTAGTTCTCTCTTCTGGTCGTGAATCACCTCACTACTGAAGTCCAGATGTTTAACTACATCTGCATGTATGTGTTCCTCTGTCTTGTGTCTTCTTTATCCCAATCCTTAGAAAAGTTTCTGCCCATCCCTCCAAACAGTCTTACGACCCTACTGTCATGATCACCTAAAAACCTTTTAAATGGTATCGCTTTCATTGAGGTCATTCTTGAATTAGACACGAGGCCAAAGCTTCAGATCCATACTCCTTGGTCCTGTGTTTTGGTTGATTATTCTCTAGAAGTTTAGTTTTACCTACTTTTGAAATATTTTGCTGTTATGAGTTTTCTGTTAACATTTAGAGCAGAAAAGGTTGTGTTGGATTGTTAGAGTAATAATAACTTAGGAGAGAACGTTGTGCTGCGACACTCGGGGCTCTACAGGAGCTTCCGCAGACGACACGAAGGCTAAGTACAGTACTAAAGGTATTGTTTCTTAAATGTTAGCAGCCTGTTAGAGGACTTTGACACAAGGTGGGCTTATTTACTAGAAAATATAATCTAGAAAACACAGAGACATTAGTTAGTGATGCTAACTGCATGAATGGGCTAATCGAAAAATAACAGTTATTAAAAACTTAATAACGTCACCATCAGATGTTCTTGACATTCTGGGTAAACTCCTGTTTTATTTGGACACTGAAGTTGGCATGCAGTCCAGCTCTTGACTAAAGCAGGGTTAAACTGTCAACAAATTCAATTAGCCACCACCCGATTACAGCTTCGGTTGAAAAAGAAACAATGGTTTAAACTGAACTCAGATGTAATTTATTAAACGTTTGAGGATAAATCCTGCAGACTAAAACAAGCAGTTGTGTAGTGCTGGTTGTAAAAATTAAGTAACTCTTTCAATGTGCATGTCCCTGTCTAGCTACCAATAACTAGGTCCTGCTCCGCACTTTCCAGCAATGTGAAAAAAAGATTCCTAGAAGATTCCTACTTCCTGTCACTTAGCAGAGGACATCTCGCAATCTACATTTGTCACAGGCCCAACCTTTAAATCCAAGTAGTCGTATCTGTCTGTTTAAAACCCAATCTGTACATTTTCTAAAAAAAAACAAACTAGTGACCAAAAGAAGTGTAGAAATATGTAAAACATCCTTTTCTTTCAAGTGCTGTTCCACCGTCAACAAATACATAAATCAACATAATGGAGAAGTTTCATTCACATTCTAGAAAGCACAGGACCAAACGTAGAACAGTAGTTTTATTACAGGTGATATTCTTTGTTTCTCCCTACATACACAGAAATATCCTCCATTTAGTTAGTTTTTCTTTTTCAGATTCAGCTGGGTTATTGTTCCTGCCTATGCTTGACTGGGAAAAATTTGTAGATTGTGGATATTTTATTTCGATTTTATAGAAATTAGGACAAAGAGGAGAAAATTCAACTAACAAATACATTCCAGGTAACACTAAAGGATAACTGATGAATGAGGCACGAGTAACGAGTTTCTTTCACTTCTTCATCACCTTACAAGGAGGCCTACTTAAAAAAACTTCACTTGTGAAACTTGAATTCAGTTTGTGAAATCTGATTTGGGTTTTGCAAACCGTCAAGTTATAGAACCTGTCATTAGTTTGAAAGGTAGTGTAGTAGTTTAATCTAGATCTAGCTTGATCGTTGTAAATATTTTCGATATGGAACTAGACCAGATCAGAAGAAGTCCAGAGTCGTAAAACAAATGTTCTGGATTGAAAAATAAAAGATATCAGCAGATATTTAAATTCAAATGTCAGGATCAGATTGGAACTTTATGAATCTCAATCAACTGTTTTTGTTAGATAAAATGTTTAACTGGATTTATGGTGCTGGCATGTTCTGCCACCCTGCTTATTTGTCGGTGCTGTTTCCAATCCTCTGCTGTCTTCAGGGCGTTGAGTCTCAGTGTCATGCAGTCTGCTTGGCAACGTTGCAGCTGGTTTTACCTGTTGAAGTTGTTTCTCTTTGCGTCGTATTGCTTACACAAATTTAATTATTAGTTAAACCTCTGTGCTGTCTGTAAACCCGTTCATATCTCTCAGCATCCTGCCTCAGCCTTCATGTTTCATCATTTTTCAAATCATGACCCTTATTTTTGGTATAGTCGTATGTTTTTCCTTTAATCAACAACTCGATGACCCTGTTATGTTTCTACATCCAGACGGGTGTTCCCTGAGTCTCGCTCACATTTCCTCACACATGGAGCAGATCAAATAGAAAGCAAACTTGCTGAGGGCTGTGTCAGAGGTGTCTCTACAATCTAAATTAGCTACTCTTTAAAGAAAAAAAGAAACTCGTGCAGTTTTTCTGTAATGGGTAAAAATGTCCGTCTTAAAATCTTCTTGAAGGTTTTCCTCTCAATTTGAACTGGGTAACAAGGATCACATACCTTTTTTTGGTGCTCTGAAGAAAGATACAGGTGATCACAATAACAGACTTACCGGCTAATGAATCCTAATGTAGTTTTTATTCTCTTTCTGCTCTGTCAAACAGACGAGAGGCTGAATCTAGCCACCTCCCAGCCCTGGGGTCACACCTTTTTCATTAATGACTCCTTGACATCAGCTTCTCTTATTTTGTATTTCTAAAAATAATTAAAGTGTATTTATTTGCAATCTAGATTCTAAACTGAGAAAATCTATAGTTAAAATTTGATACCCACACTGAAGTGAAAGTAGCCAATGACAGATTATTACAGATTTATACATATTCATAACACAATATGGCCGAACAAACTGCTATTGAAGCTACAGCAACTTGGATTGAACGACACCTTATGCAGCTGGACTTTTTAATGAATCCCACAAAGTGTGTGAGAGTGGGCAAGCACACTTCCACCACCCTTTCCATTCAGTACGTGGGGCCCCACAGGGCTGTGTGCTCAGCCCAGTGCTCTACACCCTCCTCACACATGACTGCACAGCTTCTTCACCATCAAATCTCATTGTCAAATATGCTGATACCACCACCTTGCTGGGGCTTATTAGCAGCAACAATGAGATGGCATACAGAACTGAGGTACAACAGCTGGGATCATGGTGCGAAAACCACAACCTGGTCTTTACCATCAAAAAACCAGTAGTAATATTGGCTGCGAAGTCATAGAGAGAGTTACAAAATTTGAATTCCTGAGTGTGACTGAGACTGAGGACCTGTCCTGGGGTACTAACATCTTTCCAGCTTGCTGAAAGGCCTAACAACATCTTTTCTTTCTGAAGAAACTGAAATGGGCCAAAATCAGCAACTTATCATAAACGTTTTCAAATGTGCCATTGGAAGTGCTCTAATCTGTGGATTCCTGCGTGGTTCTCCAGCTGCACTAAGGCTGACCAGCAGGCTCTCCAGCGGGTGGTTAAACAGCAGGGAGGATCATCGGGACTACTCTCCCGAGGATCAGAACTATCTATACCACCCGCTGACTGAGACAAGTGGAACAGCATCCTGCAGGACAGGTACCATCCTGCATATGACCTGGTTTACCTGTTACCCTCAGGCAGAAGGTACAGGTCCATAAGCGTCAGGACCGCCAGAATGGCTCATATCTCACCATGACAATTGCTGTGAGCTGGATATTGCATTGTTGCAGCAACCAGTTAGCATTCCTTAAACATCTGACCGTTTACAGTATATCCCCCTTCTCTTATCCTGCCCTTGGATGCGGTATTACTATCTGTGCCCGCACTGACCACTAGAGCCTTAATAGTTATATTTATTTATTTTGCAGCACTTTGCACTATACTTTATAACTGTTGTTATAATGACTGATGATAAAGTGTTGACTGACTGACTGATTGAAATTACCTCTTACCTCCCTTTCTTGAGCCACATTCCCAGTATGCCAGAAAACGGGTTTGACAGGAATTTTGACATCATTTCACTGTCATTCCTCATCTCCTCCAAATTTGACCCAGTAAAACCCAGTCTGGGTTCTAGCATTATCCTCTCCTTAGAGAATCCTCTGACACGGTTTAAAGAACAGCCTGCTCTTCGGTTTTAACTTGGTAACACTTTTTGGCTAAAGGTTTGTGTCTTTCTGTCCATTTTACGTTTGTAAAATAACAACATAAATCAGATCAATCTTGGAATCCATACCATTCTTTGTTTTGCTATATTTATTATTTCTTCTAAACACGTTAGCCCTGCCCCCTTTTAAATCATTCAATTGTATTAAAAAAAAGACTTTACTTTTTGCAAGTTATTTAACTGACAGTAAGTTAACTGAGTTATCTAAGGCTAAAATACCCAAACACCTGTAAAACAGCTTGGGGCTGAGGCAGGAGAATGGAGCAACAAATGACAAAGTTGCTCCTTTGCATTTTTAGTCAGGCTTTAGAAAGCATATTTAGGCTGTATTGTAGCTGGATATTAACATTTTTGGCTTATCATTCTGCAAAGTTGAACTCATAACATGATAAACTTGACAGTGGGTTAGCATTTAGTACCTTAATCATTTAAATGTGTTTGCAGCATTGCATTAGGCATTTCTTCATCTTACTAGTGCAACATTAGGCTTTTTAACATCTTCATATTACCCATTATAACATCTCAGTGCAGTCGGGCTATCTTAGTAGCCTAGTTATGCATTGCGTTTATTTAAAAATGAAAATTCTTTCAATATTAAACGTTTTAATATCTTGGTACCATTTGTCTTTTTGGCCTCTTAATGGACTTACAGCAACATTGCATAAAGGGTTTTAACATTGTTGTGTTAAGGCTGTAAATATCTCAGTTTGTAGTTGGAGAACACCCATATTAGAAAATATCAGCCATTCCTGCTTGTGGTTCTTTTGCTGCTATATGAACAAGTGTAAAATGCAAACACTTCCACAAGGATTTTTCTTTGGGGCTTTTGGTGTTTGGATTATTTATGTCCTGCTACCTTACATTATTTGATGATGAAATTAAAGTTTGTGTTTGCATATTTTGTGTTTTTAGGTAAGCCAGTTTTGGTTATATTTCAGAATGTTTACTTTCTTCCAGATGATTTACCTCTTCTTCATCATCTCTGAAAGTGGACCTTGGTGCCTTTTTATAAACAGATAACATTACGGAATTCATCGAGGAAAACTGAATATTGCTCAGTTAAAGAAGGATCAGATCTGTAAACTTTCTTATAATTTGCTATCCTGAAACATGCAGTAATGACTTTTGCTAACGACGAGGCTGCATGTACATGTTTGGATAGACAGGATTTCAGTGCCAGATGAGTAACTTCATTCCTATAAACCTGTGTGGCAGCCAGCCGGTGTAAGCATGCCTTTCAGTCTCTGGATTAACGCGCTTCTTTTGAATTAGTTTGCAGGCTATTCTTTACCTCCTTGTGCTATTTGGATGAATTGGTGAGGGGTGTGTTCACAGAAAACTTCACAAAGTCCTCCTTAAGGCCAGTACTGGGACCAGTTGGCCAGGCACTCTTGTCTTCATCATTTGGAGTTAGGCACTCAAAGGCTTCGTTTCAGTCTCAGTAAAAAAACAAAAAAACAAACAGAAATATAATTTGATGCAAAAAAGAAGTGCTCCTCAGGCTGAAACTGGTTTTAGGGAAACGAGAGCTCTTTTCTGATTTTGATTTGTTTTTATGATCTCACTAATATTCCTTGAGGAAGGAGGGGAAAAACTATGGCTGAAATCACCTGATTTATCGCCCACCAACAGCGAGCCACCTGGAGGTAAGAACCATGGAGCTCTAAAGATATTTATTCTGTAGTTCTACCTAATAATAAAGTAGTCCAGGGCCCGCACATTTAATTGCTTGTTTCGTGTAATAACAAGCAATTAAATTGAGTTTGCCCAACCCCTCTGAAGTGTAGTGGTTGTGAACTGTGCTGGATTTTAACTTTTGTAAGCTGCTGTGTGTTAGGATTAGGGTTAAATGTGTTGGAACAAACAAAGGTTTTAAATTAATTCACAGGCTTTTTTGTGGTTGTTGTCATTCTGACTTAGAAAATGCCTACAGAAGCAACTCTTGGAAACATATTTAATTTTCTATTGAATTGATTTCTATGGACATCGGTAAGGATTTGTATACAGAGGGGGAAAAAAAAGCGTCTTTATGTACTTCTCTCGTTTGTGGTCTTACAAACCGTTTTATTTGTTTGATTGTAAGGAGGTTGAAGGTTTTCCAAGTTAAATTTTAAACAGCAACAATACAATATTTATTTCCACAATATTTGCACGTAGGCAGAGAAAGCTAACTTTGTTTTCCACTACGTTATCAGAGGTTTTTTTCATATACATAATCGCTCTGATGCCTGTGTCAAAGACTGCATTCAGCTCATTAGAAAAATGTTCCTTTGCTTGTTAGCAAGCAAAAAAATAACAAATTTAAAACGAGTAAATAACTGTAAGACTGCACTTTCAATTCATACTCCTATTTTGTACCAATGAAAAGCCTCTTTGTTCCCTCCTCCATCAATTTCATACCCATAAAAGTGTCTACTTGTGTAGTTTCCCAGTTTTTTCCATTTGATATTTAAGCCTCTTTGAAGAATTTTGGAGATAGTCATAAAAAGGACTAAATCCCATGTTTAACAGTATACTATTTTCTCTGGTTTTTATATTACAACCTGCATCCTTTGATTTGGTACGATACTTGTCTGGGCGTGTTGACTCAGGAATAGATTATGACCTCTAATCAAATGAAGGTACCCTGTATGGCCATAAGTATTAGTTCATTCATCCAAATCAATGAATACAGGTGATCTGACCACTTCCGTGGCCCTAGGGGTATAAAATCCAGCACCTAGGTATGCAGACTGCTTCTACAAACATTTGTATCACAATAGGATGTCACTAGTGCAACAAGGCCATTCACCATATTTCCTTACTAAATATGGCACAGTCAACTGTTGATATTATAACACAGTGGAAGCGATTGGGAATGATGGCAGCCTAACCAGAGGTCTCCAAACTTCATGTGGCCGTTCAGATTAGCTCATGAACAGCGCATAGAGAGTTTTATGCATCTCTTTGGACAAGCAGCTGCATCCAAGCCGAGTGCAAAGCAGCAGATGTAGTGATGTGTAAAGCAGGCTGCCACTAAACTCTAGAGCAGTGGAGATGTATTCTCTGGAGTGATGAATCATGCCTCTGTCTGGCAATCCAGTGGACACGTTTGGGGCAGAACTTGCCTGACTGCGTTTGGAAATATGGTGGAAGGGGGATTATGATGTGGGGCTGTTTTGTGGGAGTTGGGCTCGGCTCCTTAAAAATGTAAAAGGTAAAAGGAAATCTTATTCCTTCTGCATACCAAGACTGTGGGTACTATATTGGGGATGGTTCCTTCATCCTCTTCTGATAACAGGACGTGCGTGTAAAGGCAAGTAACCCAATACTTATAGCAACATGGTATTTCTTCCTGGTTTACACCTTTCTGCTTGTAGATCTTTATTGACATCACATGGCAACACGTCCTTACAGTAGATTATGAAAGATGACTTCAAATCGTTAGTTGTCCAAGTCATTACAAAGTGTTTTTTGGCAGACGACTCCTTTATGTTTTTGCTTTTTTAGTTACAGTGTTACATACTGTTAAACAAAATGTAATATCAGGAAAAGACAAATACACAAAGCAGTTTTTTAAAGGGGGTTTAAGATCACACCTAACACCTATATGCCTGAGTGAAAACAGTAGTCTCATTTCTAAGAACATCATTAAGACCTTCAAAATGCCTGACACGTCAACAGACCTGAATGCAGCCATGTCACTTAACTTGATTTTTATTTACGTTTCTAAAAAACACAGCAGAGTAGCTGTTTCCCTCCAGCAAGCAAATAATGGAGAGGAAAGGCAGCATTCATCTGCAAACCAAGAACTCTTAAAGAAATCCGAGTGTCATCAAAGGCTTGAAGCTCCGGGAATATAAGAATAAATGAAAGATGTGCTAACCCTATTTGATTTGAAGTGCTAGACTTAACATGAGTGATAAACACGTAAATTATTAAAACAAGTTAATAAGAAGTGATATTGGTGTATTTTTTCATCACCTTTTCATTTTTTGCAGCATAAAAAAATATCTACTTCAGTGTGTTTTCACCTAATAGTTAATTTTGTACCAGCAAGGTCTTAATTATTATTAATAAAGACATTTAATGAGGATAAACTGCCATTTGCCTCTCCGTCAGTGCTGAGAATGAGGTAGTCCATTTTAAATGTCACCCACTATGAACATATCTAAACACCCCTGTGATCCGATCCCATGGTCTCTCCAGTTCAGACAGGACTCTCAGGCCTGCCATAGCAACCGAAGCAGGCAGGGCTGACCGGCTTGGCGTGATCAGCTTTCTCTGGGGGTGTGTGTGTGTGTGTGTGTGTGTGTGCGAGATGACATCATCAGCTCTCAGTCAGCTGCTGCAGTGGAGAGCAAGCAAGAAAGAAAAGGGAGGGGAGGGAAAGAGAGGACTGCACATCGACACACACATTTCTCCCCTCTATCCCTCTCTCTCTCTCGCTCACACACACACAGAGGCGCCCTCAACGTCACACAGCCCTGTTTGTCTTCCTTTGGTGAACATGGCAGCGGCAGCAGCAAATGGCACACGCAGCAAGCAGAGCCCAGTGAAGCCTAGCCCAGTTTAGCCTAGCTTCTGTTTGATAGTCAGCATGGAGGAGGAGGACGCAGCGGACGACCCCTATCTGCCCTACGACGGGGGAGGGGACACCATTCCCCTGCAGGAGATCCCTAGAAGAGGTACGCCACGATTTCCTTGTTTCCCCACGCCTCTGCCATACCAGAGGCCGACATTCTTCTTCTCCTTCTTCTTCAGTGAGCATGTGAATCCATATGGCAGGTTTATCAGCCGCTTCTTTTGGGGTGTAAAGACCGATGGTATTTTTCTGAAAATAGCTACCGTCACGTTCAACTCTCTGCTGATCATTGACCAGCTGTGTGCGCCGAAGATGACGAGATAAAGGAAGAGCTGATTTCACATGAGAGCTTCAGCCTGTTTACAGAACACCTTAGATATCCAAGTCCTTTTCCCAGCGGAAGGACGTTCTTCTGGGTCTAAATATGTTGATTTAATGTTAATATATGAATACGTGCACTATGCAGGGACACCTGTTGGCTGGTTGCCGTGTGTTACAATAAATTCAGCGTAACTGGTTCTGCAGGATCTGGTCCGATTAACATTGTGACACTTCCAGTTCAGTAGCCGTGTCTTGGCCTTCATACGTGGCCTTTAGGGGAGATTTCTCATCAGTAACGTGAGCGTGTTTGTTCCTTTGAGCCTTGTTAGATTATCACAGTGAGCGAGCAGGGACAAAACACTCCCAGAGAGTTAAAGACACATGCAGTCCCTTCTTCCTTTCAGGCTCTTTCGACAAAACAATTCTATGTCTTCAGTCTTATTTCTCCATTGACTTAGCTAAATGGTCTGGTTCTTACTGCCGTGTCAGGGCAATAACCGCATACAGACTAAGTTGATCTTTAATAGTGAACCATCACCTATATGCTATGTGTCTACTAATGTTATTACAAAACAGAACTTTGGTAATTCAGTCATTCTGGGGACATTAACCTCTTAAGTTTTTCACCTTTTTTTGGTTTGTTGTGAACACATCAATAGTAAACACAAGATGTAGTTCCCTGAATTCATTCTCTCTGGATTAAAACCAAATCTGTTTCATACCATCCCTGTATGGTAAATCCACAGGGAGAGTTAACAATACATATTTACCAATCAATCGGCCAAAGATCGAAATCAAATAATTTTTCCAGCATTAGCTCTAATCAGTGAGCAGCAGGTCAAATATTCAAAATCAAATTTTGTCGTTTTTGTTCTTGTTTTGAATCAAAACTAAGAACTTCCACCATTTTCCTTCCATAACCACATCAACCAACAACAATAGTTAGGAACATGTCATGCTGCTTAAAGATAAGCTTGTTCATTCTTCTTCTGTTGGATTCAAAACTACTACCTTTTGTTTAAGAACCTGCAGGCTGTTTCTACTTTACATGGTTTAGTCCGCAGAATGAAAAATCGATACAGCTTAAAGAAAAATGGAGATGACTATTGACCAGAAAAAGCCTCATCGATGCGTCTCTGGTTAAAGAGAGAGGAGGTTTTTGTGTCTTTCAGATTTTTAAGGCTTTGTTGTATTTACAGAAGCTCCAGGGATTCTCCCGTCCTCCTCTGTAGACCCAGAGTACGTCAGCAGCAGGGCTCCTTAGAACTCAGCCAGGTTGTTAGGGTCAGTTCTCGATCACATGACGGCTGAGCAGGCTAACGCTGCTGCTGTCCTGCTGATACAGACGGTCTTAACCAGCTGCCTGTAAACCTCCCTGAGCTGATTTACTCAACAATACTAGTGTAGGACTTATCAGGACGAGGGGTGGTCACCATACATTAGCTACACAAATATTCTAACCGCTTACCAGATTAACATACATTCATGTTAGGAATGCAGTTTGCATTTAAAACTTTATTTAGAGAAGTGGCTTTGACAGTCAGCGAGCCTGTGTGTATTAGTCGTTAGGCAGAATGTGCACCGTCACTGAGCTACACTGCGGGGTGGAAGAAACTCAAACCCTATTTTCATGTGTGTGTCTTTTGTCTGGATGTTTGCTGGAGCGTCGAAAGCCTTATGCTGGAGACATGAGTGCAGTCCCCTTGAATCTCTGTTTTCCATGTCGTCACCATTGCTTTCCTTGACACCGCGTTCAACCCTCCCTCTTAGTCCAGCATCATCAGGAGGAGCTTGTCTTGTTTATCCCAATAGTCGGGTGTCGTTTCTTCTTCTTTACACCTGTACTCACGCTCCTATATGTTCTAAATCCAAATCTGATGATTCATGGGAAATTTGATCATTACTGTTCTAGCACTGGCTTACATTTGCTGATGAACTGAGGATATCACACAGCCGTATTTCCCTCTTTGGGTGTAAGAGGTTTATTTACAGGTGCAGATATCTAGAATAATTCATATATCCATATAATTTCACTGTTGTGTCAACAATATAACCCTAATCTTCTCAGCTTTTCTTTCTTCTCCCACACACAGGTTTGTTTGAAATTCAAAGCTCAGCTCAAAGTCTAATGTAAATGTTTGCGTTAAACCTTGAACCCACCCGAACCTTAGTTTACTACTACCATAACCAAGTCCTCAGAAATAGTGGTCTTCCTCATTTGGACCAGGTTTTTACTCCTGGACCTGTTCCAGAACAGGTGTGATTCAAGATAACTCATGCAATGCGTTTCTGAACATCTCTAGATTTAGGCTCTTACTTTAAAGCTAAAATGCAGACAATTTTTGCTTTTAGTTTTCTTCTCTTTCTCAACAGAAATGCATGTAGATGGACTGAACTGCTTTTTCTTTCTGAAAATCCTCCTGAATATCTGTTTGATTATTCCTGTCCCCAAATTCAAGCAAGGATAAAAAGCAGTGATGTGAGCTAATGAGCTCTTACAGCAGCTCATTTAGAGTTTCCATGAGGCCTCATGGACCTGAGTTTAGTTGTAGGGTATGGTAGTGGAACGTTTTTCTGCCAATAGTCAAGCACTACTGGAGGCGTGTCATTATCAGCCTATTATAAAGGTGAATCATGTTTATATGATGTCGCTTTATGACCACCTTTTTGACTCCTGTTCAAACCGGCTTTTGTTTGTTTAATGTTTGTCACACATTGGGGTTATCAATAAACATTTGGCTGATGGTAATTACCCTGATAATGCTGTGGTTAACCATGGGGGCTGCAGTGTCTAATAAAAGCGAAGCCCTTTCAACTTATTCACCTTTTCTCTGATTACAACCACAAATTTCAGGGTATTTTATTGAGATTTTATGAGATAAAACAACACAAAGTAGAGCATAATCGTGAACCAAAAGGAATGGGATGCATGGTTTTCACACTTTTCTTTTTTGTAAATAAGTGTAGCGTGTTTTTCATTTTCAGCCCACCTAAATCAAGACTTTGTAGAACCAGCCTTCATTGGCAGATCTTTTGGGGGTCTGTCTACCAACTCTGCACTTCTAGAGATTGAAATTTCTGCCCATTTTTTCTCATAAAACAGCTCAAGCTCACTCCGATTGGATGGAGTGCATCTGTGAACACAGGTCTTCCATCAGATTCACAACTGGATTTAGGTCTGGACCATTCTAACACATGAATATGCTTCGAACAAAACCATTCCATTGCAGTTTTCTTCCAGGATTTTCTGTCTTTTAGCTCCATCAATCTTCCCATCATCTTAGACCAGCTTGGGTCGGAATGCTTCTCCTCCGCTAAAGAAAAGCGTTCCCACAGCATGATGCTTCCACCATCATGTCTCACTGTGGGGAATGTAGTGTTCAGGATGATGTGCGCCGTTAGTTTTCAACTGCACAAACTGTGTTGCCTGTCGGCTAAAATGTAAATTTTGGTTTCATCTGAGCACAGTACCTTCTACCATGTGTCCCCTATATGGCTTTTGGCAAAATGCAGAGGGGACGTCTTATGGCTTTATTTCGACAATAGGTTTCTTCCTTCCGTAAGGGTTAGATTTGTGGAGTGCACGACTAATAGTTGTCCTGTTTACAGGCGTTTCTACCTGAGGAGTGGATCTCTGCATGGTCTTCATGTGTATTCAATAATGTTCTCCAATGAACCTTTAAAACGGCCCTGAGATTAAATTACAAAAAC
>JAHHUM010001981.1:15544-27420 GCA_036173005.1 Crenichthys baileyi | reverse complement strand
ATCCTAGGGATCAAACAGAATAAAAATGCTGTCCAAAAACTGTTCTTTTGACAGAGCACAATCTTCTTGCAGAATACATCTCTGCATCTCCAGAGAGTATGTAGTTTTTGTCTTTTCTGAACCTTCAAAATAAAACAAGCACAATAATGTATGAGAGCCTTTGTGGAATTGGGACACCACAAAGGTTTAGGATTTTTCTATGTATAGTGTCTTTTTTCTCGACGGCTGCCATGGCTCACTTGCAAAATAATTTTAAAGGTTTTTTTTGTCTGTACATGTGTGCATGAGTGTGAATCTCAAGTTCTTATATTAAATACAATTATAAAGTGCTGTTGGCAGGGGGAATCGTGTTAGATCAAATCTTCCTCATATTAGTAGTCAGACTCCAGTGAAGTCATTGCTCATCCCGAAGGATTTCTAACAGACAACTGTACAGTTTAAAGTCTGTTTTGTTACCATAAAGCCCCTAAAGAATGTGTAAATCTGTTTACCCCATCTCAAAAACACTCCCTGAGTGCCAAACTGACAATGTGCATGTCCTTTGTACTTGCCAGAAAAGACCTATCTTTCTCATTTCACAATCTGCTGCTGGCAGTGTGTCTCTTGGTGTTTGTGTGTGCCTGTCCATATTTGTGCATTTGTATGTGTGTGGCATGTTGATGGCACACCTGCCACTTCAAAGCTCAAGCCAGATGTAGAAGCAGAGGGACTGGCACCCCAGTAGGAGGTACCCACACAGTTCAGTATTGTATTATTACATTTATGCATATTTATTCATGCAGAAATACAATGGCTGTGTTTCTGCAATGCTGTAAAGCCCCATGTCTTCATCTGTGGTCCTCTTTTGATTGGTCAGCTTGGAGAGGCCATTTTATAGCACCTTCCAACAATACTATACTTCCAACATAAGAAATGTTCTTAGATCCAGTGTTCAAAATGTGCAATGATGGTGTCTTAGTTTATTATATTAATTCACCCTTAAAAAGCTGTTCATATAAATCATTAAGAGCCCCAAATTGATATGATAATTTTGGGCATGAGTAATTTATGTAACCTTCTGATGGGAGCTTCATGTCACTTTACTGGAGCACATTGTGTTGGAAGTCAATACAGTGTAGCTTCTACTGTACTTTAGTAGCTATGGCCATGTTCATTAAAAAAAAAAAAACATGGCAAAAATCTTTTTTCAAATAAACCAAACTGTGTAGATTATTCAGTATTTTTTCCAAGTTTTGACTATGTAGCTGTGAGGTGAGGAGGGAGCTCTGGGGTTCTTTAAATTTCTTATCACCCATATGTGAGTGATTCACATCTGGGTGAATTACTGGGTGAACATATTGCTTGAAGTGTTGTTATGGTTGAATCATTGTTTTCCAAAATAAATGCTTGGTGTGTGTGTTTGAATGAGATAATCTATTATCACTCAATCTCAGTGTTAGAGCTTCCTGTTAAAACAACGCACCACCCTGAGCAAAACCCCCGTTTTTAAGTATGGTGGTGGCAGCATCATGGTGTGGGCATGCTTTTCTTCAACAGGAACAGGGAGGCTGGCAAGAGTTGATGGGAACATGGATGGAGTTAAATAAATAGCAATCCTGAAAGAGAATCAAGAAGCTGCAAAATACTAGAAACTGGGATAGATACAATTGTAAAAATGGTCAAATCACCATATTTCTTAACCTTAATGTATACATTTTGCAGCTAGCTCAGTAATGTTTAATATGCATATCATGGTTGGCTCTAAAACACTATATACAGCTTTTATACGTAAATATGAATTTGATCTAAAATCTGGGGACTCAGTATGTAAGGCTATGAATTTTGATGCAAACAGCTGTGCAAATGCTTCCGCATATTTATAGTGATCCCATTTTGACTAAAGCAACAGAGCTTTGATATTCCTTTCATGCATTAGAATGCTGTCAGGCTTTTGTCCATTCAAGTGGGGAAAGTCAGACAGGTAGAAAAGTAGAGGAAGTAGAATGACATGAAACACACACACATATGCAGGTACACACTTTTCTTGTTTCAGTCATTCTTTGGCTGGCATTTCCCGGGGTTGCTGTCTCTGCAGGAGCTTTTCACACATCCTCCCTCTCAGCCTGTGAGCAATACGGATCTGATGGGCAGAGAAGGAGGAAAAGGGAGTACAATCAGCCAGATAGTTGGTCAGAGGCAGCCAAGCAAAGAGTGCTAGTCAGAGACAGACTGTGGGGGAGTTGAGCCGCCACCTGAACTTCTAGTTTACCAAAACTGAATTATTTTATGCAAACATCCAACAGGGATCAATTCAGCTGGCATAAATAAAAAGGTTAAAAAGGCAAGTATCCTTTAATGCTCCTGACAGGATAGACATTTTTTTCTTCCTCAAAATCAGATACAATCTTTAACTTGTCAGTTTGCCTAAGTTGGAGTTTAAGCATAAAACTTTTACCTTTACAAAACAGTTGAACTTCGTGGTCATAATGCAAAATGGGAAAACGCTTGTCCATCTATCCATTTTCTATACCCGGGGGAGCTGGTGCCTATCTCCAGCACTCTATGGGCAAGAGGCAGGGTACACCCTGTACAGGTCGCCAGTCCATCGCAGGGCAGGAAAATACTTTTTCTTTGTATAATTACATTGTGTAAAAACACAAGAACAGCTGCATGCACATTTTTCCTACAGATGGGTCACAGTACAAATTTATTTCAAGCTTAACAGTAACTACAGACATACCTGTTTTGGTCACTGATCAATAATTAAAATAATATTAAACATACAACAACATAAACATACAACAGTATGTCTATTAAACAGGATTTAAATGCTAACCAAGTTTTTTGGTAACATAAGCTAAACAGGCTTATTATTTCAAATGCTGTGGATCCCTGAGCTGGAGGTACAGCACCATTCACAGATACATGCACCCAGGTAAGTATGTTAAAGGTGAGCATGTTCTCTTGTCTTTGTGTCACCTCTGTGTCACATTATAATTACATCACAGGAAAACCAGAAGCCTTGGATTACTTTTTGAAATCACAGGCAATTACGCGTCCTTCTACTCGTCGTATGTCGCCTATCCGGGACTGGGTCGCAGGGGCAGCAGTCTCAGCAATCTCAGCAAGGACCCCCAGACTTCCCTTTCCCTAGACACCTCCTCCAGCTCCTCTCGGGGGAGCCCAAGGCGTTCCTAGACCAGCCACGAGACATAATCCCTCCAGCATGTCCTGGGCCGTCCCTTGGACCTCCTCCGGATGGGACGTGTTTGGAACGCCTCCCGAGGGAGGCGTTCCAAACACAGGAGGTATTTGAAATAGATGCCCGAGCCACCTCAGCTGACTCCTCTCGATGTGGAGGAGCTGTGGCTCTACTCCGAGCCCCTCCCAGATGGCCAGGCTCCTCACCCTGTCTCTAAGGGAGGAAGCTCATTTCAGCTCATTTCGGCTGCTTGTATCCGGGATCCCTTTCTTTTGGTCATGACCCAGAGATCATGGCCATGGTGAGGGTAGGAATGTAGAGCTGAAATACTTTACCACAACGGACACTTGAACAAGACCCCGAGATACTTAAACTCATCTACTTAAGGCAGGAACCCCCCTCCAACCTGAAGAGGGCAAGCCACCCTTTTACAGTCAATAACGATGGCCTTGGGCTTGGAGGAGCTGATCCTCATCCCTGCCGCTTCACACTCGACTGTGAACCACCCCAGTGCATGGTGGAAGGGGCAGTAATCATATTTAGAAAAGATCCTGAGAAGCGCAGGAAGGTATTAAGTAGTTTGATGGATGTTTAGTCTCTGGAAGTTCAAGCTCTGGATTTACTGGTCCATCCACTTTCCGATCATCACCTACCCGCCCAGAATTTGATACCATCGACTCAAAACTGCTCTTTGTCATACAGCGAGAGTTTGAAGTGGAGGTGTTGCATCAAAGTCACCTCAGGAGGATGGGTGGGTGGGTGGATGCATGGATGGATGGATTGGTTTAACTGAATGAAATGGCTAAACTTCAGCTTTCTTTTTTTTTTTTTTACCGTGTCCTGTCTGGCAGAATAGCGCTCAGAATTGTTGTCTGAGTGCCAAGAAAAAGCCCAACAGATTTACTTTCACAAGTGGAGCATTACAGCTAACGCTTTAAAGCGCTGCGTGATATTTATAAAAAGAAACTTAATTACAAACTGCTTTTGGATTATTTTAATTGTTACGGACACGAAACAGTAATGAAAAGGAAAAAAATAAGAAGTACGAAAGAGAGGGAGGTGGTGCAAAAAGGAGAAGGGGAAAGAAGGAGAAAAGAATGGAGGAAAGAAAGAAGGATGAAGAGAATACAGATAACACCCTGCTTGCTTCTACACCTGCAGAAACGTTCATATTACCAGCTTTTTTACCGAAAGGTGCACGGTACTTATCAATGCAAGATGTATTTAGTGGTAAATTCGGCTCAATATAGAACATTTGTGTATCTGTTAACACCTGAATCTAAACACTTGTGGGTCTGAGTGTGAGCGCGCTTGTGTATACAAGGTGTCTCCATAAAAATATGCAATAGTGAGTGTGAGAAGCCACAGACCTGCCCCCCTGGACCGGGACAGATACGGAGGAGATCCGAGCCACAGACATCCAAAGGCCCCCCAGAGCACAGGAACCCCAGGAGAACCACCGCCTGGAATACCTAAGCACCACACACAGCCCCCGCTCCAAGCACCCCCGCCGCGTCCTGCCCCCACAACACAGTGCGCCGCGACAGCAAGGCAAGGGCCCCACGCTACGCCACCCCAGCCCCCACCCACAGGCACAACAGGGCAGACACCGCCAAGCACTGAGCTCACAATGGAACCCCCGACCCCACACCAAGATGGGATTCACCCGGCAAGAGGTCCCCAGCCAGTGCAAGGACTCGGGGCTGGCGATGTGGTGTGTCTGTGTGGTTGCAGACACACCACATCACTTCCACTGCAACGATAGCCCAGGTACAAACATTATCCAGCTCAGCTCTGCCATAGCCGCTCAGACGATCCAGATGCCGGTGACCCCACATCCAAGGAGAGGACACAACCCCCCACCCCACCCTCTAGCCCGCTGCCTCGATCCCCCCCCAGAGACAACAGCCAGCAGAGCAGCAAACCGCCAAGCCGACCCAACCATTTATCCAGCACCAGCATCCCCAGCCCATCAGTTCGTGAGAGGGAAACATGCACCAGCCGGGTAACCAGGCCAGGCAGGCCAACTGCTCTAGGCCAACCACATCCCACCAGCCGCCCCAGTGCAAGCACAAGACATGCACCGCCCACCCCCGACCAACACAGACACATTTAGCGGAAAAAATCCAACATTTGACTAACATTATAGAGTTGAAAAAAAAGGCTAAGTGATTTTCAATGGCTACACAGAGACTGTGGTGGTAGCAGGAAGATTAAAAGATTACTTTAGAGAAAGTGAGAGGAAAAGATAATTGAAATGGCTTGCTGCCAAGCACATACCAAGTCAGTGGGATATAAAGCCGACTGATGAAGAACGATGCAGGCAAGCAGATCATGTGTTTGTTGGAAGGATAGACAGAGATACAGGAGCTCTACTCAACAATCGGAGGAACTGCTAAACAGATTTAAAGTGAAAATGATTAAACACCATGACAAAATTTTAAAAAACTCCAAAGGCTTAAAGATTCAATAAAACAACTCACCTGCAGCACAGATGAGGGAGCAGATGGAAAATAATGGGGTGAAAAACACAGAAATTAAAAAATTATTAATCATTGTCAAACTCAACATGATGGTAAGTACGCAAATGCACAAAGACCAAATTATACACTGCATAGAATTCTTCAGCTGAGGTCTGACCTCTCTAGACCTTTACAATTTTTAACTAAAAAATATCATATCCAGTCCAGGCTACTAATAAACAATAAAATAGCCTTAGAGAAATACCCTTGGTCCACGTTAGACAGTGCTGCTCTGGACAGCCATATCACCCACACCAAAAACTGCCACTAAGACCAACTCAAAGAATTGCATTATTGTGAGAATTTTGAATTGAAGTCAGTTTCCATTTCATCACATCTGACCAAAGCATCTCTGTGTATATGTTTGCTGTGTACCCTATATGGGATTTGACAAACTGCAAACAGGACTTCTTATGATTTTCTTTCAACAATGCCGTCCTTCTTCCATAAAGGTCGGATTTCTGAAGTGTATGACTAAAGGTTTTCCTGTCAACATACTTTCCCACCAAAGCAGTGAATCTCTGCATCTCCTCCAGTATTACCATGGTCTTCTTGGTCCTCTGATTAATGCTCTCCTTTCCCAGCCCGTCAGTTTAAGTGGATGACCATGTCTTAGCAGATTCAAAGTTGTGCTATACCTTTGCCATTTTTTAGTGCTTCGTGAGATGGTCAAAGCTTGTAATATCGTTTTCTAAATCAACCCCTCTCTAGATCTTTCTCCTTGACCTGCCTGCTGTTTTCCTTGGTCTTCATGATGCTGTTTGTTCACTAATGTTATTTAACACATTTTGAGGCCTCCATAGAACAGTTGGGTTTATGTAGAGATTTAATCCTATGCAAGTGGACTATATTTACCAATTTGTTGACATCTGCAGGGAATCTGTTTCTCCAGATTTTATTTAGGAATATCAGAGAAAAGGGGTTTGAATAAAGAGCCATACCAAACCTTTCAGATTTTTATTTGTAAAAACAATTGTGAACTAATTTGTGTTGGTTAATGAAGTAAAATCCCTGTAAAATGCATTGTGGTTTAGCATTTTTGCAAGGCACTGTACATGTGTTTCCATATTGTGACACACAAACTTTCAATTAATGCACAGCATGCATACACACATATGAACCAACCTGCCTGAGGCATCTTGAGGTTTTCATGTGCCAGGCTGTTTCTCTGAGGTGACTTAGTTGTGCTTGAAAGTGCTGAGATCAAAGAACCCTGCATGGGTGTACAAATAAGCTAAAAGGCTAGGGAAGCTAGCTGTCATGAACTTGATAACCAGTTCTTTAGGCAAGGCCATCTGCTGACTTAATAACTTCTCGGTGACCCTCTCTGTTTCACTCACACACATAAAAAAGGGAAAAACATCCAAAGGCTGAGAAGATTCAACACATGGTATGCAAGCAAACAGCAGCAAAGCTTCCAAACACTACAGTTGTACAAACACATTTGAATACAAACATATGCTCTCACAGAAGCAAGTGAAGGTTATGATATTTTCAAAGCAGCTATACTATTATAGTGAAATCATTATTTTTTTTATTAGTACAAGTGGCGCTGACCACCAGCTGGGAGGCAGGTCGCAGGTGCCTGACTGGCTGTGATACATCTTAAAGTTGGTCAAGGAGGTAAAATGAAGAGTGGGCAATGCATCATGACAGTTGAAGTTTGAAATACCACACATGGCACTTCAATCACATTCAGTGATTGAGGCTCTCTCTCATGCTGTGTGTCATTACTCCAGCTATGGATTTTTATAGTACACCCTTTGATAGCACTATTCCTGAAAGTCAAATTGAAGCTATGTGCTCCCAGTGTCCAAAATAAGTAGGGCTAAATTAGATTTGTGTAGTTTCCAGAATTTTTCAGAATAAAATCTTACGTTTATTAGCAAACCGCTTAGAGACCTTCATGGGCATATTTGTTACCAGATGAGTTATGTCTGAATACAGAAGGTTACACAATGCTGTCTGGGAGACATGAGTCCAAAGTGAGACTACTGATGTTTTAATTCTGTTGTTTTTTTTTTCACAACCCATAGATCGGTGTAAAGTTATTGTTAGGCTTATTTTTATGCAGGCGACAAAATCACTGTTTAGTGTGAAATATAAGAAAAATATCTGCTACAAAATATTGCCAAAATCCCTGTATATTATGAAAGAGAAAAAGAAAAAAGAGTGATCCAAGTTTGTATGTCTGTATTTAAGGGACCCAAAGGATTCAAAACTTGAATGTGTGCTTGTGACAGTGTTTCTCCTAAAATGTGAGGGCAACGTTTTCAGCCATAAGTGTCTCCAAAAATCCAGCTGAAAATGCTGCTGGTCATTTTGCTCCCTTCAATATTAGGTACTTTGACCAATTTTTGTCCAACCTCTTTGTATTAAAAAGAGACCTCCATTGCAGAACATTGGAGCATGCATTAATTCTAACTTCAGGGATGTATTGGACCTATTTCGACTGATGATTTAAAGTCATTTTCTGTGATCTACTCATGGTCTACTTTAAGGAAATGAGCTTTTATGATTTCAATAAATTATATCTACCAGCAGGAGGTTTCTCACAGGCATTTTGTTTTGATCTGGGGTCAGAATCTGTCATAGTTCATCACAGTCAACTGGCCCAAATGGGAATCAGAACCGTAATCAGTAACAAAATGTGCGACAGAAAATATACAATTTAATCAATGATGTATGAGATTTATGGTACTTATTCATGCACAGATGTAGGCATTTCACTATTCGGACCACGGCTGTTGGAAAAGTCTTCAGATAACAGTAGATTGAACTAAATGCTCTTTGAATTCTTCAGGTTGTGGTCTTGAAAACTGTCCAAACACCATGTTGTTGACCATGAAGATGTTATGATGGTAAATGGTAAATGGACTGAACTTATATAACGCCTTTCCAGTCATATTGACCACTCAAAGCGCTTTACCCTAGAGCCACATTCACCCAGACACACTCATTAACACGCACACATTTATACACTGATACACAGATCAGTAGGCAATTTGAGGTTAAGTGCCTTGCCAAGGGGCACATCGACATGTGGCAGGAGGAAGGATTAAAAGTGGAGGTTATTAAATACATGTTTTCGTAAAAGATTTTCCTTAACATGACAGATGGCTGTTAAAGTGCCAGTTAAAACTGTCTAAAATTGTACTTTAGTGGCTGTTGATTTTTCTGGGTTGATGCAGTTAACAAAATGAGTTATTAATAAAAGTAGCTGAAAAGTATGCCAGCGGGGGTTTCAAGTTGTCCCTTATTCTGTCAATTTTGTGGAATTGGCATAAAGCATAAAAACAATAGAAGTATTATTCATACTTACATGTTGACATCAAATAGATGGTGATATATGTAATGTTTTGGTTCTAAAATAGTTAGTCTCAGTTTTTCCAAAGCATCTAAAGTTTGTTGACTTTTCTTTCACTTTATAGTTGCTTCAGGGCCGGCCAAAAAAAATGAAAAAGTTAATCTGCAGATTAAGACAAGGCAAGACAAACGAACTGTCACTGAGGGGGTACTCCAAATAAACCCCAGAGTGGCTTAAAGAGCCATGCTGTGACATTATGTTTTTTTATAAAAAATATAAATGGAGTTTTGACGAAAAGTCAATCTGAAAGAGTCACCCTCTCCTCTGCTCCGTCCAATGACTCCACCATGCATCCCTGCTCCAGCCAATCAGCATCGAGTCCGCATTTCCTCTTCAGCCAATCACCGTCCAAGGCTCTGCTTTAAAGATCTTCACTCACGGACTTCCTCGCTCTTCAAGCTGAGCTGCTACCCTCCTCCTCCCCACCTCCACCATCTGGCTTCCTAGCTCCTCCCGATTTCCCTACCTCAGGCCTCCACTCCACCACCAGTTGGATCCCAGGAGGAAGACATCCCTAATTCTATTCATAAGTTGTTCATTCAAGCTCACATCATTCTCAGCGTTCGTGTCTTCCTCCGGGGTCCGAGCGCCAAAGAAATAAATATTTGTAAATAAACTTCTCTAATCGCCACCTATGTGTCTATACCTATTCAATTCAATTCAATTAATTTTACTGACACCATAACAGCGCTTTACAACAAATCTTGTCTCAAGGCACGTCACAAAACAAACAAATTTAGTTTATATACAGAAATATATAGTCAGTTCAGTCCAATTATTTATAAAGTTTCAACCAGTTACAAACAGTTTGATCCTAGCTATAGCACACTATTATTAAGTTCAGTTTATTACGCCAATTAGTTTAAAAAAATGTATATAAGGAAAACTAGATGGTTGTATGGAGGCACTGACTTTGCAGCAATTCCTGTACCTTGAACAACCAAGTAGCGATAGAGGACAGTTGAGTGCATCGAGTGTATAACTTTGCAGCAAATCACTCATCCTGAGCATGCATGTGGCGACAGTGGAAGGACACCTTAAACAGAACGTAAAGCAGTACGAGGAGCAATCTTTCTTAACCAACAGGGATTGAGAAAACAGTGCAGACACAGAAAACACATAAGCACAGGAATACTTTCTATATAAACAGAATAACAAAAGCAGTTATGCCAGCAGTAACTCCATATTTGTTAATGCATCTCAGTAAATTAGAATATAATTAAAAAGTCAATTACGGTAATTCAGTTTGAAAAGTGAAACTCAGAAATAGATTCACAAGACACAGAGGGATAAAATTCAAGTCTGTGTTTCTCTGACAATTATAGGTTGTAACTACAAAAACCCAAATTCAGTTTGTCAGAAATTTGGAATGAAACATAAGACCAAAAAAAGATTTTTAAAATAGAAATGTGGGCCTATGGAAATCTGGGCTCTTTTTTGATGAATTACTGGCACTAGTGGCCTTTATTTCGCAGCATACAGACAGGAATGGGCAGAGAGAGGGGGCGAGGAGACACGCAGCAAAGCCTGGGCATTGGACCCAGGATGGCTGCGCTGAGGCCGCATGGCCTCCGCACATGATGCACATGCTCCACCTCTACACCAGATTCAAAGAATAAATACATTTCGTACCAAAGTTAAAAAAATCATAAATATATTTAAGTTGCTGTCAATCATTAAAGCCTGTCCTCTTTTTTATTGTTATGCTGATGTAGTTCTATAAATTATGTAGGAAATTTGGGAAACAAATCTGAAACATGAGACTTGGTTAGTACATGAGAGCTAGTGTATGAGCTGAGTAGTTATAAATACTAGTCTAATGCAGATAAAACTCATTATCCTTTTCCTATTCTGAAATTTGCAGATAAAATGGCTGCAGTGTGGTGCAGTTGGTAGCCTTGCAGCAACAAGGTCCTGGGTTTGAATCTCAGCCTGCTTTCCCTGACCCTGAAAGGACAAGTGGGTATAGACAATGGAAATTCTTTTTCTTTTTTACTCCTGGTTTTATTCACTTATTTATTGCAGATGCAAAGTGTTCTGCTGAACACAAAATCAGAATCAGCTTTATTGCCAAGTTCGTACATACAAACAAGGACTTCGACTCCGGTACACTTTGCTCTCTGTTTTTTTTTGCATTATAGAATATACATATGAACAATGTGCAATATACACATATATACGTAAAAAGGTGCATTTGCAACATCTGTATCCTCTTTTTTTGTATTCTATTGAATGTTCAACAGAGAAACGGCCTGGGAGAAGAAACTGTCTCTGTGGGGGCTGGTTTTAGTAAACAGTGCTCTGTAGCGGCGGCCTGAAGGTAAAACTCTAAACAGTTTATGTGCAGGGTGTGTGGGGTCTGCAGAGATTTTTGCAGTTCTTTTTCTGACCCTAGACCTGTATAAGTCCTGGATGGAGGGAAGGTCAGCCCTGATTATTCTCTCTGCAGACCTGATTATTCATTGCAGTCTGGACCTGTCCTGTTTTGTGGATGAGCTAAACCACACTCAGATGGATGAAGACAGGACAGACTGTATGATGGCAGTGTAGAAGATGACCAGCAGCTCCTGTGGAAGGTTGTACTTCTTGAGTTGCATCAGGAAGTACAGTCTCTGCTGGGCCTTCTTCCGAACAGTGTCTATGTGTGAAGACCATCTCAAGTCCTCAGAGATGGTGGTTCCTAGGAATCTGAAGTGATCCACAGCCGACACGGTGTTGTTGAGGATGGTGAGGGGGGTGTATGGGGGTGGTGTTCTCCGAAAGTCCACCACCATTTCCACAGTCTTGAGTGGGTTCAAATCCAGGT
>JAHHUM010001981.1:0-14450 GCA_036173005.1 Crenichthys baileyi | reverse complement strand
GTCGTACTGAAGAGCATGCAATTCCTTGCTCTGCCGTTGAAGTTCTGTGAAATTCAGCAGTTCTGCAATAATCTTCAGTTACAGCTAGACTGTCATAAACAGTGTGCATTCTTGAAGAAGCTGTTCTTTGTCCATGCATGTGTATATATGTGTAATATTTTAAGACTGGACATATATTTTTCATGTCAAGACTAGCGGTCTATCAGCCAGTAGGTTGTGGTGCACTCACACGTTTTATTTATGATGCAGAAGCATTTGCGATGGCAATCCCATTGAGTCAATACTATTCAAGCCAAAAAGTACAATAAATGTGTATGTACATTGTATTTTTATATAGTGCATTTCATGCGGTCTATGATACAAACATTACATATGTGTGTATATACTGTATACCAATCTGCAATGCAAGCCCTTAATCCAGATATTGGTAATAAACCTCAGTCTCCTCCAGAGTCAGTTTATTGTTTTTTTTGGCAGGAATGTCAAGTTATACATATTTATTTGGATAATTAAGGTTGGTTTAGTCAGTATAACAGTATATTTAAAAGTAAATGTATACATATTTAAAGAGAAAAGTGTTTGCATCATATGTTTCTTCTGTTTTGTCACACTTACATATTTATTCTCATCAAACAAATATCAGACAAAGATACACCTGAATGAGTACAGAAAGCAGTTTTCAACTGATGATAATATTCATTAAGTGAAAAATGCTATCCAAACCAACCTGACTCTATGTGCAAAAGTAATCACCGCCCTTATGTGATGATGTAATGAATATGACAAGACTCAAATTATGGAAGCCTGTCTTCAGTTTTCCAAACTTCACTGATTACTGCCAGAGCTGTATAATGAATAGATTACTTCAATCAAAAACCCTCCAATGTGACTGAATTACAACAATTCTGCAAAGAAGAGAGGGCCAAAATTATTCCACAACTCAGTGCCAGTTTTGGCAAATGCTTGTTGCCAGATGTGTGACCAAAAAGCAAAAACAGAAGAAATCTGTAAGGTGTAAATACCTTTTTCAGAATAGCATCTTGTATACAACTGACATTTACAGTTCATACAGATTTCTATTGTATGCAGTTTCACACATCTGATTTTTTACAAAAAGATTCAAACAAAAATCGACAGTAGCTTGAGCTTTTGCTGAAATATACGTGAAATATATAAACTGATGCCCTTCAAATGATAGATGAGACATAATTGCCACAATAGTATCAATGATTTTAAACCTACCTAAATTATTAGATGTAACTCCTAATTTTTTGAGTCATGATGAGTTTTGAGTGATCTGTTGTGCACTTACAGTTTTCGGCCAGTTGATGGCAGTATTTGATACTAACGTGGTTGATGCATATACAGTATATTATATACAAGCCCATAAATAGCCCACAGTATATTTGGAAACTTGGAAAAATACAAACTGAATATATGGAAAAGGAAAAAAGAAAGGCTTTCTAAAGAACTTTGTCTAACAATATTTTTATAAATAATAAAATTTTATAATAATCACACTTCTATGTAATTATTTATAATCCTATAATAAGATTTTGAAGAGGCTGAGGATAGGAAAGAGTAATTTCTTGAAATCCATTAGTATTTGAAACATTTTAAAACAAACTCTTCCACGAAACATACAATTATTAGTTAATATGAGTTAAAGGGACTCTCAGCAGCAACTGTTGCTTACTTTTAAGTCCTAACAAAGCAAAGAGGTTGTCAGAGTTAACAGTTAAGACAAATTCAAAATCTGACACAAACTATCTAAAGTAGGGCTGCATGGTGGCGCAATTGGTAGCACTGTTGCCTTGCAGCAAGAATTACTTGGGTTCGATTCCCGGCCGGGGGTCTTTCTGCATGGAGTTTGCATGTTCTCCCCGTGCATGCGTGGGTTCTCACCGAGTACCCTGGCTTCCTCCCACAGTCCAAAGACATGCCTGTTAGGTTAATTGGTCTCTCCAAATTGAAAAAAACGCCTCTTAAATTAATTGAGAGTCAAAATTGTTTAAAAAACGCCCTTTGTCCTCTGAATTTTGGTTCTCATCCTAATTTTGCAAGGTGTAATTCTTTACAAGTACCAACACAAAACTATTGACTTGACAAAGTATGACTGCTTTATTACTATTATTTTTAAAACACAAGCCTTTATTTAAAAACAAAAAAATTAGATCAAACTGGTAGTCTGGTTTTATGACGGCCCCTAACCTGAGATGAGGAGAAAAGTATGGACCACCATGACAGAGAGACTCTGGATCTAAAACAACAATCCATAAATAATATCCAGCACACCCATTTGCCTTCTGTAGTCACAGATTAAATAAATAGAGACCTCAATATAAATCCAGATGTTCTGTGAAGGCCTCAGGTTTGTGAAAAAACAGCATCATGATGACCAAGGAACACATGTAGGTCAGGGAGAAAGCTGGTTAAGAACTAAAGTGATGACCACGCGGCATAGAAAAATAATAAAATAGTTTTTTTTAAAAGGGAAAGATAAACAAGTGAAAGACAACGGTCAGTGCACATTCTGGCAATTTGTTTTTTGTTTCCAACGAAAAAACTGCCTGAGTGTACAGTGACCAACTGACAATGACTTTGCGACTTGATAAATGAATTTGCTAGCATGAAATCTCAGCGTTGGTCTCTTGGTGAGTCAGGCTGAGCAAGTGCAGTGATTACTGTCATCTTGCTTATTTGAGAAATTATACATTATAATTTTACAAAAGTTGTACAGTTAAAATTTTATATTTAATTTTGTTTGTTGTTTTTTTCCAGTCTTTCAAGAATGTTAAGAGAATTTTTCATTTTGAATTTTCACAATAAAAAATACATAAAGAATAGCAAAGATGGCCTTTGGCATATTTCTGCTTTTAATCTGTAGTATAGTGTAATAGTGAATTGCATAATGCATGCATACTGTTGTGTACCATTCACTAGCACTAAATACTTTGCTAGTACTGGTATTGAACTACAGGAAACAAGACAGTTGCAAGCCTTCAAAATTAGTTATGTAAAACTTTTGATGGGTCAGTTAGGTCCTAGAAATGTGATAATAGCAGCTGCATGGGGGGTTAAAGTATTTGGCGCATAATGCATAATTTCCTTCACACATTGGCTTTTGTAGTGTTTTGGAGGAAAACAATGAGCATCATCCCGTACATAACATCCCCACGGAGATACAAAAAGGTATTATGCTTTATTGATGTTTTTTCAGTAGGGACAGGGAAGCTGGTCAGAGTTGATGAAAAGATGGATGGAGCCAAATACAGGGCAACCCAAGAACAAAAACCTTCTGCAAAAGTATGGGAAGAAACTTGTGCCATCAGAAACTGAATTTGAATTCCTCAGACTGAATCTGTATTTGTGTAATTAGAAATTAAATGCATTGGTTTGAAAATTAATTTCAATAAACTGAAACTGGATATAATGATTTAAAAATGAACTTGCTTGCTTTGAAAACTGCTTTGCTTTGTATTGAAAATTCAGTTTGACTACTTTCACTTTCAGGTCTGAAATTCAATTTCAGTTCCAAAATTCAGTTTTTTTTTTTTTGTCACACATCCGGGTTCTTGAAGCCACAGATTAATCAAACACAGATTTACTGATTCACGGATATCATTCATTATTGCTGTGTCCAGATTAAGGTCTGCATCCTTTGATGGACACATTTGTAGGCCGATAACATCCTGGATGAGGCGACGAATGCTTTCCAATCTCCAAGGTTCCAACAAATGCGTCCTTCTTATCCCCAGATTTGAAGGATGGGTCCGCTGTATCCTCCGTGTCCCACCCTATCCCATGATTCATTGCGGGTCGAAGTAGATTGTTCTACGGAAGTAGCAAAGGCCGGAGAGAGTAACGTTGTGAAGAAAATGGGATATATTGGGCTTTCTGTGAAACAACTGAACTTTTACAATGTTTTTAGACGAGAATGTAGTTATGTAAACCTAAAATATCTGATCAGTTTATCAAGATATCGCTTAATTGCACATATGCGCCGATGTGTTCGTCCGCTGCCTTAGCAGCCAGCTCACCTCGCCAGCTGTCAGCGCTAAACCCAGAGAGAACAGCTGGCTCTAACCAGCTGTTCTGGGGGTTAGGGTTAGGGTTGGGGTTAGGGTTAGGGTTAGAACAGCTGGCTCCCGCCTCATTGTTTTCAAAATCCCGCTGGGTTTCCCCAATGGGTGGAAGTTAAACAGATATAATTCAGTCAGATGAAATCTAATATTAATGTTTGGTTTATTTATTCTATTAATAATACTAATTATTATGCTCTGCAAATAAACTGATTTAAGCTTTGTTCCTAAAGTTAATATGTTAGTGTTTAAGTTGTTGAAAGCTTTACAAATAAATTAAACAAATGTTATTTGTCATCAATGTATTTTATCTAGTGTTAGATTTTTATATCTATGAACACAAAAACAATTTCAACATTTTAAATGACTGAATAATGAACAAGATCATAAAACAATAACAGTTTAAAACAAAATAGGATTATAAACCATCAGCAATATGTAAAAGGGTAAATAAAAACCATGTAGTTATTTACAGTAGAGACAGCGTTATTAACCTTCAGGCTCCATTTTTTCAGCTTCTTAGCTCTGCTTCACGCTAACACGGTTGCTAGGCAACATAAGTTACGTTGAGATAAGGGCAAGAGAAACGCAGACCGACGTAACACCGGCGGCACACTATGCTAATCTGGCATGTTTAGCTAATAGCTACAGTAGCATAAGTGTTACTGTTTGACCATCATTTGTTTACATGACGCTTCTTGTAGATGTTCGTTTGACTTGGTGATTGACATCCGCCAAGCTCATGTATGCTGCACTGCCCCAGCTCAACATGCCGTAAAGGAAGTTTAACCTGATGTGAAGCGTAAATCGATGAATCTGTGTTTGATTAATCTGTGGCTATCCTCAAGGACCCGGATGTGTGACAAAAAAAAACTGAATTTTGGAACTGAAATTGAATTACAGACCTGAAAGTGAAAGTAGTCTAAATGAATTTTTAATACAACGAAATACATTTTAAAAGCAAATTAATTCAGTTTCAAACCATAAAATTCAGTTTCAGTTTAGTGAAATTCATTTTCGAACCATTGCATTTAATTTCAAATCACACAAATACAAATTCAGTCAGAGCAATTCAAATTCAGTTTCTGATGGCACAAGTTTCTTCCCATACAAAAGCTTCAGATTGTGGCTGCGGTTCAGGTTCCAGCAGGTCAACAACCCTAAATATCGACCCAGAACAACAATTGAACAATTTAGATTAAAGCATATGTGTTGGAATGGCCCAGTCAAAGTCCAGACCTAAATCCAACCGACAATCTGTGGCAAGACTTAAAAATTGATGTTCACAGACACTCTCTTTCCAACCTGACTGAGCCTGAGCTTTTTTGCAAAGAAGACCAAGTGAAGATTTCGGTCCATAGATGTGAAAACCTGGTAGAGACATACCCCTAAATGACAGGAAGCTGTATTCACAGCAAAGCGTGATGTCTGCAAGAACATTTTTTTGTTTGTTATAAATTTGGAAAAACATATAATTTTCCGTGGACTTGGAAATTATGTACTGCTATGTTTTGATCTGTCACATAAAATCCAGATGAAATACACCAAAGTTTGTGGTTGTAAAGAAACAAAATATCAACTAGTTCAAAGAGGGGCTATAAATTTGGTTTGATTTGGTTCAGAAATCAAGATTTGGTGCTCTTCCAAAGTTTTTAAGAAATTGCAAGTTAAAGATCTCTAATCAGGTGAGAGCCACAATGTGCCACTAAGTAGTCCCCCCGCCCCCAAAAAAGAATGACAGATTTCTCCTGTATTCGTTGGGATGCACACAGTCTGCAGGTGCAGCTGAGCTGTGCCTGCTTACACCACACAATTATCTATTTCCCCACCATCTGCCATCAGTGTATATAGTGAAATGCTATCTAAAGATTACATGGTATGTAGTAAGTTACTGTGAGAAAGTAAGCTGAAGCAGTCATAGAAGAAATTAATCATTCCCCCCCCCACACACTTCTCTAGATAATTGAAATACATTACAGATGGAAAAACTAAGACAGAGCAGAGCAGAAAATGCTGCACCCTCTGACCTTGAAATGTCAGTACACTGTGTCTGTACCTGAGCCCATAGACTAAACATCAACAGAACAATGTTGGCTCAGCATAAACATGCTTGCTGTTACAGGACGATAAGAGTAGTTATGACTCCCTGAGGAGCAGAGTATGTGCACACAGGGCATCCACAACATTGTCATCATAGGGTTACAATTTTCACCCGTCTGTAGATCACTCAATAAAATAATAAAAAAGGAATTAAAATTAAATTTGTCCTCAAAAGATCTCAAAAGTGTACATACCCCCAAATCATTTTTAAACTCTTTACAGTTATAATCAATTAAATGCTAGCCTGTCACATGAAATCCTAATTAAAATGAACTGTTTCATTGCATGAAACCATTTTTAATAATAAAAGCCATTCATGCTGATATCTAGGCCAACAGATTTCGGATTTTCACAGAGTGCTGCAAACATCTCAACTTTCTGTTTGACTATTCTGCTGCGATCTTTCTGCTGCTGTTTGTTCATTAATATTCTCTAAGAAACCTCTGAATTCTCCACTGAATTGTTGGATCTATAGTTAGAATACATTATACACAGGGGGCTCTGTTTAGTATTAGAGAACCTATGAAAGCAATTAGTTAGATAGGATTTTATTTGGGCATATCAGAGTAAAGGAGGCTGAATGTAATTCATGCCACACTTTTCAGATGTTTATACATCTAAAAGAACATGCAGCCCTTCCACTTTACAGTTAATGGTGGCCCTTCACATGGAATCCAGATAAAATGAACTGTGTAACCTGGCAGAATTGTAAATTAATTTTGCTTTAACAAAGGACCTATTCACTGAATATATGAGCCAGTTTCCACCAGTACAAAAATGAAAGACAAAAAGTAAATAAAGATTGTACTTCCCCACCGAGTCAGAATGAACAGAACCTTCCCCTTCTGCATCAACATAAGAAATAACTCAACTCCAAAGCCCTCCTCTGCTAAAATGTGATGATAGAAATTATATAAATAGAACAAGAGAAATATGGAATTACCAGAAACTTTACGAGCCCTCAGTATACAACAGCTAGAAGTTTTTTTTTGAACTCACGAGAGACTCAAACTGGAAAATGAATGATAATTTTAGCTGCCTTAAGCTTTTCTAAAACAATGTATGACAAAAATACTTTTTGACGAGTCATCTTAGAGCAATAGTTATTAAGGGATTTGAACAAAACAGTTAATCTGTAACTGAACTCACTACCAACCTCATCCTTCTGATTCAGCGTGCCAACTCAGAGCCCTCTCTCAGGTGATGGATGAAATTAAATAAATGATATTCTGAGTAAACCTTTAACTCTTGCATACATTTATGTTGAGAAGACTTTTCCCTGGATTGGAGCAGATTCTTGCGTTGAGTCCTGTGCCATAAATCCATCAGTGATGTTTACATTCATCCCTCACCTTTAAGACTGAAAACTGCTGTGAACATGTAGCTTTCTAAATTCTGTAAATTCGTTCAAAAGAGGACAAATTGTTGGTGCACGTCTTGCTGGCGCATCTGTGACCAAGACAGCAAGTTTTTGTGATGTATCAAGAGCCACGGTATCCAGGGTAATGTCAGCATACCACCAAGAAGGACGAACCACATCCAACAGGATTAACTGTGGACGCAAGAGGAAGCTGTCTATAAGGGATGTTCGGGTGCTAACCCGGATTGTATCCAAAAAACATAAAACCACGGCTGCCCAAATCACGTCAGAATTAAATGTGGACCTCAACTCTCCTGCTTCCACCAGAACTGTCCGTCGGGAGCTCCACAGGGTCAATATACACGGCCGGGCTGCTATAGCCAAACCTTTGGTCACTCATGCCAATGCTAAACGTCGGTTTCAATGGTGCAAGGAGCGCAAATCTTGGGCTGTGGACAATGTGAAACATGTATTGTTCTCTGATGAGTCCACCTTTACTGTTTTCCCCACATCCGAGAGAGTTATGGTGTGGAGAAGCCCCAAAGAAGCGTACCACCCAGACTGTTGCATGCCCAGAGTGAAGCATGGGGGTGGATCAGTGATGGTTTGGGCTGCCATATCATGGCATTCCCTTGGCCCAATACTTGTGCTAGATGGGCGCGTCACTGCCAAGGACTACCGAACCATTCATGAGGACCATGTGCATCCAATGGTTCAAACATTGTACCCTGAAGGCGGTGCCGTATATCAGGATGACAATGCACCAATACACACAGCAAGACTGGTGAAAGATTGGTTTGATGAACATGAAAGTGAAGTTGAACATCTCCCATGGCCTGCACAGTCACCAGATCTAAATATTATTGAGCCACTTTGGGGTGTTTTGGAGGAGCGAGTCAGGAAACATTTTCCTTCACCAGTATCACATAGTGACCTGGCCACTATCCTGCAAGGAGAATGGCTTAAAATCCCTCTGACCACTGTGCAGGACTTGTATTTGTCATTCCCAAGACGAATTGATGCTGTATTGGCCACAAAAGGAGGCCCTACACCATACTAATAAACTATTGTGGTCTAAAACCAGGTGTTTCAGTTTCATTGTCCAACCCGTGCATGTCTGCATGCATCCTTGTTGAGTATTATAGTACCTTAACACAGCTGTTATGTCTCTCTGACTCCCAAAACGTTTGATGTATTTTTCATGTATCAAAGATTTTATTTGTTTGTTTTTTCTAACATTAGGGGTGTTATAACTATTGCTCCTTTATCCATAAAATGTCTATTTTATATCTGTACTTTCTTCATACTTTAGAGTCTTAGTTCAGGCAAAACTGCAGTTTGCCCTCTTCATCTCTTGATCATGATCGAACCTCAGCAGATTCGTTTTCTCTCTGCCTTTTTCATCTATACACGAGGTAATTGACAACCGTCACTTATCGTAGAGTCTTGTTTGGAAACTTAGATCTAATACAGGTCCTTGCAAAAGTAATCACACCACACTGAAAGTTGGTGTATTTTTTTTTCATTTTATGTGAAACAAGAACACAAAGCAGCACATCATTGTGTAGTGGACGTTTTTTATTCTTTAAACTGAGAATGTTTCTAACAAGCAGAGGTGATGACTAGACCCCATCAGACACTTCTTCTATTTATCTCCATTTCCTAGAATATAACAGCATATACAGGAGGAATTCTATATGCTGTTTTTTTTTTTAGCCCATAAACACATTAACAGTGTTTTTGTTTGTCTGTTTGTTGGTTTGTTTCATGCACCGTGTTAAACGTTTACTAAAAATCAGTGAAAGGTTGACACCATTGGCATGGATTTACTGTTCCATGGCATGTTTATTAGATTTTTCTTACACAACTGAGCTTGGATGTGCTATTCTCCTTAGAAATAAACTCATCAACGGCAGGTCAGAACAGATGGTCACAGATTTTTAGCAAGGTATTCAAAACACATTTTCAAGTTAATATGTTAAAAGTTTATATAAGATTATAGATGTTTAATCCTAAAAGTTAAAAAAAAACATCTATGAGCTTTCTTAATGGCATCCTTTGGACTTCTAAGGGATCACGCAAGTTCAGACTGGAGGTAGGATTTGGTTGTAAGTACATCTTTGGCTGTAGATCTAATAAAAACAGGTTTTATTGCACCTATGCAAACTTTAAGGTTTAAAATAAGAGAATTTTTGTCACTTTACATGGTCACTGTGAACTCTGTTACAACTCATCCTGCTGCTACAGATACTTGCACTATTCATGCTGACCTACATATATTACTCTTTGTGAATTAATTTTCTAATATATTTCATCTGCTATATCCGTTCCTGTTGTTGCATATGCTTATATTTATACTGCCGTGCTTTTACTTGCATTTCCTGTGTTCGTTTCTTTTTTTTTTTTAATCTCGCTCAAATGTACATTGTTGAATGTGCAGTTGAATGACAATACAAGTCAAAGTCTAAAAAAAGTCTTAACTAATGGGAAGAAAGTTCAAGAAGTGGCAAACTCACTAGATACATCTCACTCACTAAAAAACAAAACATTTATCGTCCCAGAATCTATACAAGCTTCGCTTATTACATCAAAATCGACGTTTTTGATGATCTTCTCTTGATCTAGTGAGGAATAGAAGACAAACACCTGCTTTACTCAGAAAGCATTAAAATAAAGACTGGGCTACTGTTTACTACAAAACAATGCCCTCTATTTTCCTATCATAAATGTCTTGACCGTATATGGTCCCATGTAGATGAGTTGGGTGCTAGTTGTATATAACTCATCCCCACAAGACGCTGGTGTTTACAGAAGCTGTCAAACTATTTGATTTCACCACCCTAACCCATATCCCCATGATACTCAAATGTTGACAGCTTTCCTCTAAAAACTCCCCTGATCTAAAAATCACTATTATTTTTATTTTTCTCACAAACCTCTGACATAACACTACACATGGCCCTCCCCCCTAACATGGTCACGAACCTCTGACTCGACACTTTGGGTCTGGAGAAGCAAAAGAAAGGGGGGAGGGGGCTCTGAGTTGGCACGCTGAATCAGATGTATGAGGTTGGTAGTGAGTTCAGTTACAGAATAACTGTTTTCTCCAAATCCCTCAATAACTACTGCTCTAAGATGAAAAAAATGTTTTAGAAAAGCTAAAGGTAACTAAAATTATCATTCCTTTTACTAAATGGAGCCTCTCATGATTACAAACACTCTTAGCAAGAGTCAGTTTATAATTTGGAAACAGTACACTGAGGGTTCATAAAGTTTGTGTGAATTCCATACTTGTCTTACTTTTTAACCTTTTTCCCAGCTCATTTATTTCTCTTTTTCATCATCTCTACAAGTGGTTGGTGCAGATTTTCTCTTTGGATTACTCAAACATTTTAGCAGAGGAGGGCCTTGGAGTTGAGTTATTTCTTATGTTGATGCAGAGGTGGAAGGTTCTGTTCATTCTAACTTGGTACGGAAGCACAATCTTTATTTAATTTTACGTCTTCCTTTTTACTGGTTGAAACTGGCTCATATATTCAGCAAATAGGTCCTTTGTTAAAGCAAAATTAATTTACAATTCTGCCAGGTTACACAGTTCATTTTATCAGGATTCCATGTGAAGGGCCAGCATTAACTGTAAAGTGGAAAGGCTGCATTTTCTTTTAGATGTATAAACACCTGAAAAGTGTGGCATGAATTACATTCAGCCTCCTTTACGCTGATATGCCCAAATAAAATCCTATCTAACTAATTGCTTTCATAGAGTTTCACAGAGTCCCCTGTGTATAATGGATTCTAACTATAGATCCAACAATTCAGTGGAGAATTCAGAGGTTTCTTAGAGAATATTAATGAACAAACAGCAGGATTTCATGTGACAGGCCAGCAAGTGGAGTATACCTGTAAAGTGGAAAGGCTGCATGTTTTTTTTTAGATGTATTAACATCTAAAAAATATGCAAATAATTAATAACACCCTTAAACACACCCGTCTATTTTAATTGGTTCATTCAAGACTTCGATCACAATCCTGAATGATCCTGAATGATCGTGATTGGCTATCACTTAAACGTTTGGTGAAATCAAATCGAAGAAAAACAACAGTAGAACTCCAGGCTATGTTTAATAGTGAAAGTAAGAGAATTTCCACACACACAATGTGAAGGGAACTCAAGGGATTAAGAATGAACAGCTGTGTAGCCTTAAGAAAACCACTAATTAGTGACGCTAACCGGATATAAAAGCTTCAATTTGCTAGGGAGCATAAAAATTGGACTCTGGAGCAATGAAAGAAAGGTCATATGGTCTGATGAGTCCAGATTTACCCTGTTCCAGAGTGATGGGCGCATCAGGGTAAGAAGAGAGGCAGGTGAAGTGATGCACCCATCATGCTTAGTGCCTACTGTACAAGCCTGTGGGGGCAGTGCTATGATCTGGGGTTGCTGCAGTTGGTCAGGTCTAGGTTCAGCAACAGTATGTGTTCAAAGAATGAGGTCTGCTGACTGCCTGAATATACTGAATGACCAGGTTATTTCAACATTGGATTTTTTCTTCCCTGATGACACGGGTATATTCCAAGATGACAATGCCAGGATTCATCGGGTTGAATTGTGAAAGAGTGGTTCAGGGAGCATGAGACATCATTCTCACACATGGATTGGCCACCACAGAGTCCAGACCTTAACCCAATTGACAATCTTTGGGATGTACTGGAGAAGGCTTTGCACAGTGGTCAGACTCTACCATCATCAAGGCTTGGTGAAAAATGAATGCAACACTGGAGTGGCAATAAATCTTGTGACATTGCAGAAGCTTATCGGAACAATGCCACAGCGAATGTGTGCCGTAATCAAAGATAAAGGCTATCCAAAGAAATATCAGAGTGTGTGACCTTTTTTATTTTGGTCACAACTTATCTTTTGCCAGGCAGTGTAGATAACGCATGAGATTGTTGTAAGATGTGGAACACAAATCCTTTCTGGAAATTTGTGCAGCTCCTTCAACATGGCTGTTGGCCTCTTGCAACCTCCCAGATTAGCTTCAGTCTCCTCTTTTCTTCTCTTTATGAGAAATATTCAGTTCTTGTCCCTTTTGTCTCGCATTTTCTTTAAACGTTGATTGCCTTTACTGTAGAATGGGGTCTATATAATGCTGTGGAATTTTTTGTAATCTCCTCCTGACTGATACCATGGTAACCGGTCCACAAACTATGCCATTAGCTAAATAAGGTAAATAAGTTAATATCAGGATAATCATAGTAGAGCAATTGAACTTTATTATGGGCTTATCAGATAATTTAATTTATCTTAAAAAATCATTTGATTATTATTATTACCTCCTATTGACCAATTTCCAAAAGTTGGAAATTTCCTTGAAATTTAGGGTCAGCTCTAATTGAATTTTTGTTGAACTTCACATTTTAGCAGAGCAAGCAAAGAAGGTCAGCGTGGCTTGACTGAGCTGACCACTCTGTGCAAACGGAGATTCAAAGATGCTTTTTAAAAATGTTGATATAAATGATACAAATGTGATGCCGAGCTCGGCTTGTCATGGAATGACGTCACTCAGGTTGAACACCAGTGGGATTTGCTAATTGCTGTGGTGCTAACTATCATTACCAATAAAAGCCAATAATATATTTCTATTGTATGTCTTCAAACAGTAAGGAAACATGTTGACACATATATGTTGTATAGTACTATGTGCACTACTGGTTGACTGAGATAAAAACTGTCAATAGGTTTATACCTGAAACTTTCTCCGCCTTTATCAGCTCAGCAGCCATTTTGAAGACCGAACTTGGCACTGCTTGGTGACCTCGAACTTTCCGGTTTGAAATTCAACCATTAGGGAACTTGGGAAAAATTGACTTCCAACCCCCCAAAGACAAAAAGTCAGTGAAAAGTAAAATTTTTAGCAACAGATTTTAAACAGGCCTTACATTAAGCCCAATTTCTGTTTTTTTAAAAGTTTTTTTTTATTGGTCTCATGTAATATTCTAATCTTAAATGTTGTATTTTTTTTTAAGTGGAAAAAACATAATTAGCAGCTAAAAAAGCTTAAAAACATCAGAATGTGTGCAATTAATCTAATTGGTTTATTTAGTGAAAATGAGTTACTGAAATAAATGAACTTGTGAGGTAGGCTTACGTTTACCTCACCAGGTTTAAATTATTTGTAACACAAATAAATACTTTCTGTTTTATTAAAAAGCAGTGTCATGTGATTATTGAACTTGAAAAAAAAAGGGCTTAAGATCATGTTTGGGCTGAGATCACCCAGGAAGGTTAAAGTTTAGAACGTTTTCTGTTTTAAAACTCAGACCTCTTTGACATTTTTTTGTTTTAAAATTTTATTTCTTACTTTTGCGTTTTAATTCTGATATGAAACAATCAGAAAGGATTGTGTATGTTAGCTCATTGGGGGTTGTGCAAAATTAACAAAAAGGGCCTAATTCTTGATGTTCTAAACACTGAAGATCCTCCTTGTGCCAAAAAAGTATTTTCTGTGATTGATCATTTTCCAACAGAGGTAAGGTGGTATTTTGATTGTTTTGATAGAGGTATTTCATAATTGTAACCTGTACTAGCATGTTTATTACATTATTAAGACATTTACTTGGGACATACTTTATAGACAAAAAGATATTATGTTAAATTAATTTGTCTTAGTTTTCAGATTAGGGTTGTCCCAATACAAAACCTTGTCGATAATGCAGCACATTTTTTCAAGGAAAGGGCAGAAAAATCCAACCAACTGAATAGTGACTATATTTTCATTTTCTTAATTAGGGTAAAATCAGTAACCTGAAGAAAATTCAGCACCAGTTTAGAAAAAATTGTTTCATTAAATGTTGCTTTTTCTGTGTAATAGAGCAGACAAGATGGGACAAACAAAAGAAAATTTATT
>JAHHUM010001980.1:0-28403 GCA_036173005.1 Crenichthys baileyi | reverse complement strand
GAGGGAAGCCCGGGCCCCGTTGGATGGAGAGCTGGATTGAGCAATCCCCTTAGAAAATAGGAAGTAGGTGGGAGGGGTTAGCTCATCGGACAACGAAAGTCCCTTTTGTCAGGTGTTTTCCCCCAGGCCATAAAAACAGCTATTATCAAACTGCTGTTAAAAAAGAACAATTTGGACAAGCTGACATTGCAGAATTACAGCCTTATCTCAAATCTCCCCTTCATCAGTAAGGTTGTTGAAAAAGCTGTGTTTCAATGGTTAAATACCTTCTTAACAATGACCTTTGACATCTCCCAGTCAGCTTGCCATGCTCACCACAGTACTGAGGGTGCCCTTGACAAGGTCTCCAAATAAATGCGGATTGTGGAAGAACCACAGTGTTGGTGTTATTGACACCACTGACCACAGTATATGACTAGAGCTCCTGGAAAACTGGGTCTGTCTCTCTGGTACAGCACTTGACTGGTTTGAGTCTCACCTGAAGGACAAGGATGTTTTTGTATCAGTTAGTAACCTTACATCGGAGTTGACAAAAATCACATGTGGGGTCCCGTTTTGGGGCCCCTCTTCAATATCTACATCCCACCCCTACCTCAGATTATAACAAACAAAAAGATAAGTTACCATACCTATGCAGACAACACACAGCTATACCTTACACGGTCACCAGGTGACTATGAACCCATTCAAGCACTGAGTAGAACCACAGAACAAATTTACTACAGCGACTACAGCTAGAAACTTTACTACACTGATCAGGCCCGAAATCTGGGTTTAGTGATGAACTCAGACCTGAACCTTCAGAAGAACATGAAGACAATCACTAAGTCAGCCTTCTATCACCTGAAAAACATGTTCAGGATTAAAGCACTAATGTCCCAGCAGAAAGCTGCAGCTGATCCAGAACGCTGCTGCCCGGGTCCTCACTGGAACTAAGAAGGTAGAGCACATTACCCCAGCTTTAAAGTCCTTACACTGGCTCCCTGTATTTCAGAGAATCACTGAATGGCTCAGCACCAAAAGACATTAAAGATTTACTGTCATTGAACTAACCTCCTAGGCCACTCAGGTCTTCTGGTTTAAGTCTATTCTGCATACCCAGAACCAGAACCAAACATGGAGAAACAGCATTCAGTTCATATGCTCTACTAATCAAGAACAAACTTCCAGAAGACTGTAAAATGCTGAATGCCTGAGTTCCTTTAATTCATGCTTAAAAACCATTTGTTTGGAGTTGCTTTTGACTGTTCTATTTAAACTATTGACTAAAACATTAATTTTAGTCTGTAGTCAAACTTTTCTTTACCTGCATTTATTATGTCAGTGTAATGTGCTTATCTCTGTGTATATTTATTTTCTTATGTTTAATTCATGTAAAGCACTTTAAATTGTCTTGTTAATAAAATATTTTATGCAAATAAACTTGCCTTGCCTTGATAGTGAGGGTATGTAAACCTCTGACCAGCACTGTAAATATGGGGAAAGAACTGTCCTAGAGTTCATTCACATGCAGAATTCCGGAAACATTAGCAAAATGAAACTCCATTTACTGGTTTATTTATGCAGCACCACCTCACAACACAAAGCCATCTCAGGACACTTTACACTAAAACTAACTTCTTCTATCACTGATGAATATGATGTTCCAGCTGAAAGTTTTCCTGAAATTTCTCCAAGGGAAGATGTGAATGTTATTAATAATTCATGAATCCTCTTTGACTTTTCAACAAACTGCATTGGTTGACATTCCTTAGAATATTCTGGCTACCTTAGAGCCTTTGGGCTCCTTGGTTGATCAACACGTGAATCAAAATTAGTTTTCCGTGTCTTTTTCTGTCTTTGAAACCGGTGTCCTTAAAAAAAAACTCTTTATTTCAGCTATAATCTATGAAACCTCTTCATTTCCCAGACTACAACAATGTTGCATATCCTCTTGATTAAATTCCTGGATAGACCTTTAATCATACTGCTTAGACTTGCACTACTAGTCAAAGGTTTGGAGACACCTTCTCATTAAATGGTTTGTCTTTATTTTTATTCCCATCTCTAGGAACTCCTTTAAGACTGTTGGAAAACCATTTCAGGTGACTTCCTCATGAAGCTCATCGAGAGAATGCCTAGAATGAGCAAAGCAGTAATTAAAGCGAAGTGGAGCTAATTTAAAGAATATAAAATATAAAAAAATGTTATGAGTTGCTTCACAATATTTTCTTTCCTACGTAATTCTATACATTTGCTTCATAGTTTTGATGTCTTCACTATTTATCTACAACGTAGATACTGAATAGCTGCACTGAATAACAACAGTGTGTCCAGACTTGGGACTGGTAGTGTATATTAACATGGGAGCCATGGTTTCCCTAGTAAGATCTCCTGTTCCATGTAAACCATTTCATCAAGATTTAAAACACACAAAGCAGTGCCCTTCTCTGTCATTAGCATGAAGGAAACAACTCTGAACATTTTGGGCAGGTTTTTGGATTTTCAGTTAACATCAGAGCAACAAAGAGTGCTATAGACGATTTAAATAGTAAGAAACAAAGACTTCTGGTCAGAAATGCTGTCAAAATTACTGAGTTAGATGTATAAATAGCTTTATTATCCATTATAGAACCTGCAGTTTTGGTTTGCAATTATCTTCCTGTTTGCACGTGGATGACTACATGTTTACATAATATAATTTTTTAAGTCTGATCTTTTCCTAAATTGTTGCTACTTAGAAAATTACTGGAATATTTGGTACTAGAGCGTCTGTAAGAGTCGTTACAGGAAATAACAGTTTACTACTCTTTGAGTAGTTTTGACTACGGTGGCTTGCAAAAGTATTCATACCCCTTTTCTAAATAAAAATCTGAAAAGTCCAGCGTGCATTTGTATTCAGCCCCCCCAGGTCATTACAGCCTACAACGACCTTTTGCTGCAATTACATCTGAAAGTCTTTTAGGTTATGTTTCCACCAGTTTTGCACATCTAGTGGCTAAAATGTTTGCCCATTATTCTTGGCACAATAGCTAAAGCTCAGTCATACTGGATGGAGTGCATCTATACACATCAATTTTCGAGGCTTTCCACAGATTCTTAATTGGATTTAGGTCTGGACTTTGACTAGGCCGTTCTAAGGATGAATATGCTTTGATCTAAACCAAGGTTATAAAACTCCACACCTCCGTTTTTCAAGGGTCGGAGGCCTGGAACTTTAAGATGTGTTTCTGCGACACATCTGAATCAAATAATCAGATCATTAGCAGCGTAGAGAGGAAGTTCCCATTCTGATGAGGAAATGTAGCCAGTTGATCCTTTTGTTAGACCGGAGTCTTTCTAGGTTTAAACCATTCCATTGTAGCTCTGGCTGTCCTGTATTTAGCTCCATCCATCTTCCCATCAGTTCAGCTTCACTGTCCCTGCTGAGGAGTAGCACCCCCAACAGTATGATACTGCCACTATATTCAACAGTGGGGATGGTGAGTTCATGTTAATGTGTAGTTTTACCGTTCTGACATTAGGCATTGTGCATGTAACCCAAAGAGTTGGGTCTCATCTGACCAGAGCGTGTTCTTCAACATGTCGCTGTGCCTTCTATATGGCTTGTGACAAACAGAAAAGGGGGCTCTTATAGCTTTCATCCCACAATGTCTTTCTTCTTGGCGATGGTCTATACAGGCCAGAATTATGGAGTTATCCACCATCGGCCTCTTAGCTGCTTCTTTCATTACTCCTTTCTATTTACTAATTGCTTCTGAAGACAGCTGGTTGCACTTTTTGAATAGCAGCCCTTAATCCTCACAAACCAATTCTTATCAAATTCAAATTGCAAAATGTATGTCGATTTGTAAAATATGATGTCAAGAAAGTCAAAATAAAAACAAGCATAAAGGAAAGGGTGGATCTGGTTGACTTTTTTTATTTCATGGTGGTAGGAACACAAGACAAAGGTCATAAAGTTAGTAATGTTCAGGTCATGCCACTCTTACTTGGTGCACTGGCCGTTGACGATGTCTGCACAGTCAGACAGTAGTTTACAGAGGTCAGACATGGAGGATCATCCACGTGGAGACATAAATAAGGAACAGAAAACAGATCCAAAAACAGTAAATAGATTAAAAAACGTTTGCAGAAACCCTCTGGTATCTTTTTATGGGGATTATTACTAATTACTATTATTGTTATCATTACGTATTACTCATTTACATTATCGGGATGAGGCTAATACACTGGCTATAGTAAGGAAAAAGGAAAATGGGTGATGTTTTTATGACCTGCTCACAGCTAAGGTGGCAGGTTTTTAAGGCAATTCAGTTTCCCCCGAAGCCACGCAGGCTGCTGCCGCCATCGTGGGTCTCACATTTTCTTCCTCCAGTCCATCCAATTCCAACCCATTTGGGTCAAATTCAAAGAAAAGTTTGTTAAAATAAAACAGAATCTTGGGACAGCAGAAAGCGTTTCCCAGAGCGTAGATAGACACAACACACTTATAGCTTTAGGGTGATACCTCTCCCATAATCATTTCATGGGTGAACAGACAAGTCAGACATGGCTCCAGTGTATATTAATAAAAACAGAAACCGCCACAGAGCACAATTTAGCTAAATTTACACTTAAAAACCGTGGGGCTGTACAAAAACAGGTCGCCTGATGATTTAAAGGAGAGTAACATAAGTGAGAAGAAAAAGAAGTACAAGACCATTTGATACTCAGTCACGAACAGGCATGATTTTTGTCTTAAAATATTGCCATGGTTCTCATATCAAAACAAGTGTCTTTAAGTCAGTCAGCTCAGTTTATTGCGTTCGGCTCCATGTTGCAACGGTCCATGCTTTGCTAGTTTAACTTGAAAAGTACTGCAGGATTGTGGATCTTTTTGTCAGTTTTTGCGGCTGCTATGGCTTCAGAAAGTACCAGCATCTTCTTCACCATCATCCCACTTATTCTCATTCAACAGCCCAAGCTAAAAGTGTTCCTCCAGGAATGTTCTTGGAATAAAAAAAAAGAAAGGAATTAAGCCCCAAGCAGAGTTAAGGGACGGGTTTTTTTTTGTGTGTCTTTAGTGACGACAGCTGATTATTTTACAGGACGTTCCCAGGAGTTGTGGGTCTCCCCAGGATGAGATCTCCTCTTGCTTCCTCTCTCTCTCTCTCTCTCTGTCCTTTTTCTTCAGCCTTTGCTTTCAGCGCCTCCTTAAGGTCAGATACGGTAACAACTCATTCGACTTCCTGCAAAACTAACTGCTCCCAAGAAAAAAACAGAACATAAAGACCACAAAACAAAAATACAACCTTAAAGCATAATTTCCATTCCTGTAGTCCTCTGTGAATAATAGGGAAAAAAAAGACACTTTTCTCAAATTATTCTTTTGTTTTTTAAACTGGATGGAAATAAACAAAGAAAAACCCAGATTCTGACCAACACTGCAGAAGTGCATGCATTTATAGTGGTCAACATTAGTTCACCTGCTGATTGTAGAACAGAACGCACAACAGTACATGACAAGCACAAGTCTCAGAAGAGAACCCATCTTACCTATTCACAGTCTTAGGTATTATTTATATATAGTCTATATTTATAACATTTATGGGTATCTATGATTCATGATTAATGATATGAGAGTCATTGTGGGTTGCAGAGCTCTCCATCACGTCGGGGCTGTGGTGTTAGTCATATTTCAAAACTAAAGGCTCTGATGGGTCGACTGGAGAGGGTTTTTTTTCCTTTTCTTTCCTTGAAGCTCTGAGATGGGAGTTGATCGAGTGGCTTGACAGTGCACTTACTCACTGTAGCAGCTGGTTTTATATTTCATTAGGAAAATATGGTGGACTGAATAATACCAAGGAACAGGGATATAGTCTATGCCAGCTGGACGCAGCACATACGGTGCTCTGGCTCTGAACAGGGAATGTACGTCTCTATATGTGAGGATGGATAGGCCATGCTTGGGGGAATGTGGTCGTTAGATATGGCACCAAGACAAGGCAACAACCAGAGATTAGAAAGCGAGGTCCACCGCCTTCAAGTAACGAGGGAGAAATAAAAAAAGGTGATGTTTTTGTTAAGGTAACAACAAAATCAATAAAAGGAAATAGCTTTTTTAAAATATGTCTTATTTAAAAAAAAACAACCTGAAGGGCCATAAATGATGTAGCGGAAGTGGAGATGCAGAAAAAAATGCCAAAATAATTCAAACAAAAATTAAAAACAACATATTCATTATTTCCCCATATAAAAAGTGATGAGAAATATACAAAAATAGAAAATAATTACAGCAGGAGACATGGGCGTTATGGAGGGAGCATGTGGGAGGGTTTCTGGTTTTGTTTTGTTTTTTCTCTGGTCTCGCAGTGCTTTCTTTTTTCCTTGTTATTTGGCAGCGGAACAGTGTAATATTTTAGGGCTGTTTAGGGCGTCCTCCACCAGGTGGACGTCCACGCCGTCCACCACCACGTCCTTGATGCAGCCAACGAAGCCGGTGCTGTAGGCCTTGGGCAACCGACGGGCCACGGCCAGCTCCTCCAGACCACCTGAGGAGGGACAGATGGAGGTCAAAGCATAAACCTACAGCAAATACAGACGATGACATGTTTACATAAACTCATCATAGACTTCATCTGTCATAATAATATGGGCCTTTTAATGATGTGCTTGGTTCTTCTTCAGGGTAGAACTATATGTTTGATTTTATTATGGATTGATCTCTGCTCCGCAAAGGAACAAAATTATGCATAAAGTGTCCACTATATATACTTAGGTCAAAATGAAAGAAGATTTGCGTTCGGTTGTTTATTTCTGTGAAAAGCATGTTTTTTTTTCGCTTTAAAAAGTGCCACATTTAAAGGATAAATGTATGTGTGAGTTGAGCAGCAGGGCTGAGTATGTGGGTTGCACATATAACAAATCCAAATCCTATCCTGATTTTTAAAATCCTATCCAGATTTTTAAAATGTGAAGAATCATGTCCACAGTTTAACAATTTACTCATTGAACAAACAGGGGCCTTGGTAGTGCGTAGGAAGACCAAACACCGGCACAACAGCCTGAAACCTCCTCCTCATGCTGGTCACCAGCTTGGTCACATGCTGCTGTGGGATGGGATCCCATTCTTCAACCAGGTCAGCCAGTCTGATTGTGTTGGTCACTATGGGATAAACAGCTTGCCCAAGCTGATCCCACAGTTGTTCAATGGGGTTGAGGGCAGAACTGCCAGAGGTCCATTCCAGTATTTCTAATTTGAAATTCTGGATGTGGTCTCTGACAAACCCTCTCTAGGGGCGAGCTTTGACACCTCCAAGGAGAGTTTAGATTGCCCCTGGCTGAAGCATCTCTTCTTAAAGACTCTGGATTGAGATTGCCTCCAGTGATGTTTTTCTATTCAGAGAGATGCCACCCTACACCATTACACTGCCACCACAATACACGTTTTTCATGGGTGCAACCCACATACTCAACTCTGCTGCTCAATGTACCAATGCAGTTCTGTTTAAAATGTGTCACCATTTCAGAGAAAATAAACAGGCTTTCCAACTGTAAAACATTTATTGTCAAGAAACATTGTTACATTAAAGAACAACCAAAAACAAATCTTTCACCCTCGCCAATATTTGGTCAAATGTCTCCCATTCTAATTTCGGCTAGATAACCGATCACTGTTTTTGGTTGAACTAAATCTTATTGGTTGGTTTCCTGGCATCCGTCTAGCTCTCAAACATATTTTCAGAGTGGGATGAGCTTGCGACCATCTCAGAAGTGTAATGTTCATCTACTTCGACCATTCCAAAACCAGTTTTAAACTGCGTTTTCAGAAAAATGTCCAGTTGGAACATCCAGTTCTGTTCAAGTTTCTTGTATGACCATTAAACCTCTCTCCTCTTTCAGTCTAATTTGAATTCACTGTTTCTGGATCAGGTCAGCACTTTCTCCGTCCATGTTGACATTGATCTGGCTTCTCCGTAGACCGTCAAACTGGGTCTCCAGCGTCTTCCAGAAGATGTTAGACTTAAACCCTGTTCTTTCCTCGATTGTTCCTGATCATTCCTGATCATTCCAACCTTGGACAGAACCAGGTGTTCCGACAGGACAATTATCCCAAACACACCAAGCTTCTGGACCCAAACGTCAACCTTTTACACTCCTGCAGACCATGCTGAAAAGCAGATCTATGTGAAGAATGCCAATGGTTTTTATTTCTGATGAGAGTGCTCCTACCACAGTCCAACCAGAACTTACAGAAGTTTGTTGATGGTTATAAAAAGTGTGCCCTTTGAGGGACATTTATCCAAATATAAGTGGGGTGTATCTACATATTTAAGCCTGTATGTATAATTTTGAGCCTGTGTTTATTAGAAAAAATTCACGACAATATAAGCACAGTGACCAGTTCATGTTTTATGCCTTTAACTCATAACATGGAGATTAAAGAGAAAATCTAAGCCCAGAGATCATTTCTTTCTTTATTCAGAGCTTCAGAAGACATCTCTATTTCATCACCGCATCATTAGCAAACTGATCTCGTGTAAAGCAGATGGAGCGTTCCTTTCAACATTAGGCAGTAGGATGTGGGATTGGATTTGTGAACAAATGAAACCTGAAGATTCCCTGAGATGTTGTGCTACAAACAGCCAGAGCTCCCGCTTGGGTTTGTCAGCCTTTGATGTTTCATACCAAGACGCCGGCTGACGGACATGACAGGTTGAAATCTTATTTTTCAAATCAAAGAAAAAAACAAGAATCTGAATACCAGCTACAGAAAACAAAGCTATGAAAAAGGAGAAACGTTCTTTTTTAAGGTCTGACAGTAAAATGAAAGGTGTTAACAGAGGAAAGTGATAAATATCTAACCTGCTAGTTATTTTGTTGATGGCTAAATTCAAAGGAGCAAATTATCTAAACCTGAAATGTTTCTTTAAGAAAGAAAAGAAAAGGCAGTTTTATGCACATTTTTGGAAATAGTATACATTTCTGTTTTCTCATGAGTGTGAGGAAAATGACACAAATGCTATTTATTAATGCATTATGGAGGTCCCAAAACCCCCTAAATCCACATTCTACTGGTTGGACTAGAGACCCCCAGATCAGTTATCTCTCTTCCAGATCATTTTAGTGGACTTCAAACCATTCCCAAGATGACATTGAGATATAATCTCACCAGGGAGTCTTACGCCTATCCCGAAGCCTCCTCCTGGAGGCTAACAAGATGCCCAAACCAGCTCAGGAGGCTCCTTTCAATGCAGAGCAGCAGTGACTTTGAGCTGCTTAACCAATCCTAAAGGATGAGTCAAGCCCCTATGCCAAGGAAGCTATTTTAGCCATTTATATTTCTGATCTCGTTCTTTTAATCACTAACCATAACTTGTGATCAAAGGTGAGGGTCAGCACATAAAAATGCTATTAATAAAATCTAGGTTGAAGATTAATTTCCCTAAATTAAACAGTGGCAAAACAAACATCCTTCTTGTTGGAACCAAATCTCCACTATCCAAAGCTGGATGTTTTCAGTTTCCATTGATGGCTCTCCTGTTTCCCCCTCCCCTCAGGTTAAGAGCTTTGGTGTCATACTTGACATTTCAGGCTCACATCAGTAATATCACTCAGTCTTCCTATTTTTGTTTTACTTGGGCAACAAAAACCACCTCCGCCCCTCCCTAACCCCTCTCACCATTTCTATCCTTTTTCACAGCATCGTCACCTCTGGCAGTGATGACTGTAATTCTCTCCTCTTTGGTCCTCCTCACAAATCTCTCAATAGGCTTCAGATGGTTCAAAATCCCGCAGCCAAAATTATTACCAAAGCCCCCTCTAACCAACACATCATCCCTCTCCTTCAGCAGCTGGACTGGTTTCCAGGTAAATCAAGAATAGAATTTAAAATTATCCTGCACACATTTAAAGCCATTCACAACATAGCCTCTCCTTTGCTGCCAGATCTCATGCACACTGCCACCTCCTCCCTTAGGTCATCGTCTTCCATCCACCTCACTGGGCCTTCCAGCCGTCTCAGCACCATGGGGAGTAGAGTATTCAGCCAATCTGCACTACAAATCTGGAACTCCCTCCTGTCAGAGATTCGTAAAACCGACTCTCTCCCTCGGTCTAAATCAAGACCCAAAACTCAAGAAGTCATACTCTCTGCAATTTTATTGTATTTTTTAAACTGTTGTTATATTTTGGGTCTTTTATTGTACAGTGTGCTTTGACATGAAATGTATTATTATTATTACTATTATTAAGTTTGCATTTTGTGTTGAGTCGACCTATTCAGACCACTCGTGAAGCTGGCTAACAACACGCAGGTCTCAACACCTTATTTCTATTGTTTGTGAGACAGAAGTTTAAAAAATGGTAATAAAGACAAATCGTTAATAAATGCTGTGAGTACTGGCTAACTGTTAGCCACTAACAATACTAAAGTTGGCATTTCAGGGCTTCCTATGAAAAAACCAAAGACTCTTTAAAACCGCCACCTTAACGTGGTGGAGGGGTTTGAGTGTTTAAACGATCCTAGAGGCTATGTTGTCTGGGGCTTAAATGCCCCTGGTAGGGTCTCCCATGGCAAACGGGCTCTAGGTGATGGGTCAGACAAAGAGCGGTTCAAGAATCCTTAATGAGGACCACTAAATCGAGGCACGTGACGTCGCCCGGTACGGCGGAGCCGGGGTCCCACCCTGGAGCCAGGCCTGGGGTCGGGACTCGTCGGAGAGCGCCTGGTGGCCGGGTTGCTCCTCGCGGGACCCGGCCGGGCCAAGCCCGAACGAGAGACGCGAGGCCATCCCCCAGTGGGCCCACCACCTGCAGGGGGAACCGTGAGGGACTGGTGCAAAGAGGATTGGGTGGCGGACGAAGGTGGAGACCTCAGCGGCCCGATCCCCGGATGCTTAGGCTGGCTCTAGGGACGTGGAATGTTACCTCACTGGGGGGGAAGGAGCCTGAGCTTGTGTGGGAGGTCGAGAGATATCGACTAGAAATAGTCGGGCTCGCCGCCACACACAGTGTGGGCTCTGGAACCCATCTCCTTGAGAGGGGCTGGACTCTCTTCTACCCTGGAGTGGCCCACAGGGTGAGGCGGCGGGCTGGGGTGGGTTTGCTTGTTGCCCCCCAGCTCAGCCGTCTAGTGTTGGGGTTTAGCCCGGTGGATGAGAGGGTCGCATCCCTGCGCCTTCAGGTCGGGGATAGGTCTCTGACTGTCGTTTCAGCCTACGGGCCGAGCGGTAGTGCGGAGTACCTGGCCTTCTTGGTGTCCCTGTCAGGGGTGCTGGATAGTGCCCCTCCCGGGGACTCCATTATTCTGCTGGGGGACTTCAACGCCCACGTGGGAAACGACAGTGACACCTGGAAAGGCGTGATCGGGAGGAATGGCCTCCCCGATCTGAATCCGAGTGGTGTTTTGTTATTGGACTTCTGTGCTAGTCACGGATTGTCCTTAATGAACACCATGTTCAAGCATAAGGGTGTTCATCAGTGCACTTGGCACCAGGACACCCTAGGGAGGAGGTCAATGATCGACTTTGTTGTCGTATCATCAGACCTTCGGCCGCATGTTTTGGACACTCGGGTGAAGAGAGGGGCTGAGCTGTCCACTGATCACCACCTGGTGGTGAGTTGGATCCGCTGGAGGAGGAGAAAGCCGGACAGACTTGGCAGGCCCAAGCGCATAGTGAGGGTCTGCCGGGAACGCCTGGCGGAGCCCTCGGCCAGGGATGTATTCAACTCCCACCTCCGGGAGAGCTTTGACCAGATTCCGGGGGATGTTGGAGACATAGAGTCCGAGTGGACCATGTTCTCCGCATCTGTTGTCGATGCTGCTGCCCGTAGCTGCGGCCGTAAGGTCTACGGTACCTGTCGCAGCGGCAATCCCAGAACCCGGTGGTGGACACCGGCAGTAAGGGATGCTGTCAAGCTGAAGAAGGAGTCCTATCGGCTGTGGTTGGCTTGTGGGACTCCTGAGGCGGCTGACAGCTACCGTGAGGCCAAGCGTGCTGCGGCCCGAGCTGTGGCAGAGGCAAAAACTCGGGCCTGAAAACACAGGCCATGGAGAAGGACTACCGGTTGGCCTCGAAGCGATTCTGGCAAACCGTCCGGCGCCTCAGGAGGGGGAAGCAGTACTTCGCCAACACTGTTTATAGTGGGGGTGGGAGGCTGCTGACCTCGACTGGGGACATTATCGGGCGGTGGAAGAAGTACTTCAAGGATTTCCTCAATCCTGCCATCACGCATTCCCTGGTGGAAACAGAGGCTGGGGACTCGGGGTTGGACTCTTTCATCACCCAGGCTGAAGTCACCGAGGTGGTTAAAAAGCTCCACGGTGGCAAGGCTTTGGGGGTGGATGAGATCCGCCCTGAGTACCTCAAATCTCTGGATGTTGTGGGGCTGTCATGGTTGACACGCCTCTTCAACATTGCATGGCGGTCGGGGACAGTACCTCTGGACTGGCAGACCGGGGTGGTGGTCCCCCTTCATAAGAAGGGGGACCCGGAGGGTGTATTCCAACTACAGGGGGATCACACTCCTCAGCCTCCCTGGTAAGGCCTACGCCAGGGTATTGGAGAGGAGAGTCCAGCTGATAGTCGAACCTCGGCTTCAGGAGGAGCAGTGTGGTTTTCGTCCCGGCCGTGGAACACTGGACCAGCTCTATACCCTTTACAGGGTACTCGAGGGCTCATGGGAGTTTGCCCAACCGGTTCATATGTGTTTTGTGGACCTGGAGAAGGCATTCGACTGTGTCCCTCGTTATGCCTTGTGGAGGGTGCTCCAGGAGTATGGAATCGGGGGCCCTTTATTAGGGGCCATCTGGTCCCTGTACGAGCGGAGCAGGAGTTTGGTCCGCATTGCCGGCACAAAGTCGGACCTGTTCCCGGTGCATGTTGGACTCCGGCAGGGCTGCCCTTTGTCACCGGTCCTGTTCATAACTTTTATGGACAGGATTTCTAGACACAGCCAAGGGCCGGAGGGGGTCTGGTTTGGGGACCAGTGGATTTCGTCTCATCTTGCAGATGACGTGGTCCTGCTGGCCCCCTCTAGCCAAGACCTACAGCATGCGCTGGGGCGGTTTGCAGCCGAGTGTGAAGCGGCTGGGATGAAGATCAGCTCCTCCAAGTCAGAGGCCATGGTACTCGACCGGAAAAGGGTGGCTTGTCCTCTTCAGGTTGGAGGGGAGTTCCTGCCTCAAGTGGAGGAGTTCAAGTATCTCGGGGTCTTGTTCACGAGTGAGGAAAGAATGGAGTGGGAGATCGACAGACGGATCGGTGCGGCTGCCGCAGTAATGGGGGCGCTGTGCCGGTCCGTTGTGGTGAAGAGAGAGCTGAGCCGAAAAGCGAAGCTCTCGATTTACCGGTCGGTCTACGTTCCTACCCTCACCTATGGCCATGAACTTTGGGTCATGACCGAAAGAACGAGATCCCGGATACAAGCGGCTGAAATGAGCTTCCTCCATAGGGTGGCCGGGCACTCCCTTAGAGATAGGGTGAGGAGCGCGGCCATTCGGGAGGGGCTCGGAGTAGAGCCGCTGCTCCTCCACATCGAGAGGAGCCAGTTGAGGTGGCTCGGGCATCTATACCGGATGCCTCCTGGACGCCTTCCTCGGGAGGTGTTCCAGGCACGTCCCACCGGGAGGAGGCCCAGGGGAAGGCTCAGGACACGCTGGAGGGACTATGTCTCTCGGCTGGCCTGGGAACGCCTTGGGCTCCCCCTGGAGGAGCTGGAGGAGGTGTCTGGGGAGAGGGACGTCTGGGTGTCTCTGCTGAGTCTGCTGCCCCCGCGACCCGGTTCCGGATAAGCGGAAGACGACGAGTACTCTTTAAAAGAAAGTTTGAGATATATAGAACCTTTATGTGAACACAAAAACAAGCATTTCCAAGGCCTTTTTGCAGAGGGACCACCTTTGACCTAAGCATTAAAAGCACAGCACAGACTAGCTAAACCTGGACAAAGTTTTTCCACACTGATTAGATTTCTTTAAAACAATTTGTGAAAGTTTGTGAAAAATGTGTACTGCTTTAATCCGGTTTAGTTCTTGTCCCAATATCATGTACTGTCTGGCCCTAGGATGTTACACCCGTAGTGATTTGTACATACGTTAACCTGCTTACTGTTAGCTGCTAATGATGCTAATGTTGGATTACCTTTGCCCCCAGACTATTGACTTTTCTTATTACTTGATTACTTTTGTTCCCTTTCTTCTATTCCAGCTAATTTCATCCTTGTTAAACAAAAAGAAAGAATAACCAAGCCCTACAGTGTTGGGAGACTTTATTTCCTAATTGCTGTGCAAGCTATTTTTCTAAGCCAGCAAATTCAAAGTTGTCATTAGTACCTTTCTGGCTAAATCAGCATGAAACATCTTTATTCAGCATTCCTTCAGAGGCTAAGCCTGGCTTTTAATGTTTTACCTGGCTGCCACTGCACCTCGTATTTCTTTTTTTCATCTCACCTTCTCACACTCTCTCCTTCCCTTTCTTGTTTTGTTGGATTGTAAGTTCATATCCCTTTCAAGCTCTACATCCCATGTCCCTGCCCCCATTAATCGGATTGGGAGCCTCCGAATCAGGAGTCGACAGGGCTAATTTCATGCAAGTTACAGATGAATTAATGATGAACGGTGAAAAGGGGATTTAAAATGAAGAAGGGCCCGCGATAGAGGGCTATGTGAGGATTATATATTCTTGCTGCAGGGCTTGATCAGCAACTGTTCCACTGTGCTGCCTCTCCGAGCGTTGATGCATACGTCTACCTGAGTAAACCTCAGCATGAGGTGAGTCCCTTAAAATGTGGCTCCGGCCGCTTCTCCTCTGAAAGCTGCCTCCTTTTTCTGCTTCCCACTTTGCATATTACGAAGAGTCTGACTTTATTTCGTCCCTACCTTTGATACTGTTATTGCTCAGAGTGCTCCATCCAGTCGGATTGCGTGAGCTCTTTTAAAAACCATTTCTCAGAGTCAGGTTCAGACCTAATTGAACACCAGCCAGATAACAGGCTGAGTTTGGTTGTTTTAAATTCACAAGAGCAAGAAACTTTAAAGTTAGTCAGAAAGCTTTTCCTCTCACCACAGTACCTGAATAGAGCTGTTTTTGCAAACACTGCAATCACTTATCCTCCACAATGAGTTCATTACTCTTATTTGGCAGAACTGTAGGAGTAGTTAGAATGGAACAGGTAACACGGTTACCGATTTTCAGGTCTAAATGTTGAAATCCACGGGTGAAAACCTACCTAACCAGAGTGCTCCATCTGTGTCCAGCTGCGTGGCTCGTAAGGGAGATGACCCTGTTACCGCTGCCTCGTTGCCCACCTGTAGAGAGCCGTCCCGAAGTGCCCTGAGGAGTAGGAGAAAGATGCAGTCAGATTCAGTCTGATGCATGCATCACCCAGTGAATAACTGTAAACTGTAGTTTCCAAGGTTCTCACATATTTTTCTTTTTACAAATTCTGACTTTTCCAGGTTCAACTTTCAGTTCTCAGTTCTTTAGGTTCATTTTAAAATATCAATACCAGAGTTCACTATAAGCAAAGAAGGAAGGACACAAAGAAAGAAAGAAAGAAAGAAAGAAACAAACAAACAAACAAACAAACAAACAAACAAACAAACAAAGAAAAAGCCCAAGGAAGGACAGTAAGAAACAAGTCACACATAGAAGGAAGGAGACAAGGATCAAAGAAAGAAAAGAAGGAATTACACAAGGAAAGTGAGAGGAGGGAGTTAAGACACAAGGAAGGAAGGAATGAAGAAATAAAGGAAGAATGGCAGAAAGGTAGGCATGAGAAAGAAGATAAGAAAGTAAAGAAAGAAATGAAGGACACAAGGAACGAATGCAGGAAGAAAGGAAACAGTGGGAAACAAGTAAGGGCACAAGAAATGAATAAACTAAAGGAAGGATGTGAAGGAGGGAGGAGAGAGGGCAGGGAGAAAGAAGAAAGGAAGCACACATGGAAGAAAAAGGAAGGACATAAGGAAGGTAGGAAAGAAGAACAAAGGTAATCAGGTACAAAAATAATTATGTGAGGAAGGAATGAAGAAAGAACTAAAGGAATGATGAAAAGAAGGATAACCTTTAGAAATTTAGATATGGAATCAAACCTGGGAATAACAGTATTTTTCTAAACGTTATTTCTTTTTTCAGACTTACTCAGACTTGGAAAATACTGAAATCAAATCCCAGACTTTTGCAGACCATGTAGCAACCTAGAGTTTCCTTTATTGTGAAACATCAAATCTCTCTCCATCAAATTACTTTGCTTCCAGTAAACTGAACCCTCACATAAGTGCATTTGCAAAGCAATGTTCTAAATGAACCTAGCAGCTAACAGGTGCTGGAAGAGCTTCAGTCACTTAGGTGCCTCCTTGATGCACACACTTAAGAAATTTGAAGACAGTGCAAATTCAAACTCACTAAAGGAAGGTCTCCAGCCGAGAGAGAGTCATTAAAAGTGAGGCAAAAGGACAGAACGCTGTGCAACAAAGTGAGCTGCATGCTGCATAATTTTGCTTCCCAACATTATCTCCATCCAAATTATTCCATCTTTTAGCATCCTCCCTGTAAAAAAGCCTTGGATGAAATCAGGCTATTCCCTGTTTTAAAATGGATGTGAGCAGCCTTTTGAGGATCGATTGTTCTCGCCTTAAATGACAAAAACCAATCTAATTATCCACCGAGGGGTCCGTTTGCGGCGGGGCTGAAAACAAATGTTTGCAAGCGATAAAGCGGAGAACATGCAGAAGTTGTTAAATGGGTCTTTTTCAATGCTCAGTCTGTTAATTTGTTTCTAATGAAGAAATCAATTAATGTGACAGTGTGTGAGAAAAAATGTATTTAATGCTTTGTGTTTTTCCACTTCCAGAAAGATTATCCCTCTTTTGTACTAGTCAGTATGGGCCTCTATAATTGTGTTCACTGCATGGATTATGAGTGTTTATATGTTTAGATAAACTACAGAATTGTACTACAAAAATATCAGTGATGCTAAAACATGAATATTGTGGTTTTTAAAGCACATCCAAGACAGTGTCAGCTGATACGGAAGGCAGTATTATTCCTTTAATCTTACAGAAAAATCCGTGTTTTTTCTGAACATTTTACTAATTTTTTTGCCTTATTCTGTTTCAGTGTATTGTACTGTGTTTACATTCAGAAGTGCTTACCTTATTTCCATATTTACAGTCTAACAGCCAATGTCACATTCCTATACTATACTGAATACAGTGACCTTGCAAAACAGGTTTTTCACTTTTCCACATTTACACTACAAACCTCAAATTACTTATTGGGACTTTGTGTCACAAAGTAGTGCATATGTGTGAAATGGAACAAGAATGATTTACTGGTTTTCACATTTTTTTCAAATAGAAATATGACGGTAGGGTAGTGTGCTTTTACATTCCAGCCCCTTTACTCTGATATCCTTAAATGAAATCGAGAGAAACAAACTGCCTTCAGAAGGTTATAAAACAATATCCCAAAATGTGCACATCTCACAAAGCACCGTTCAATCCGTCATCTGAAAATAGAAAAGAATATGGCACAACTGCAATCTTACCAAGACATTGTTAAGCAAGTACAGCATTAATCAGAGAAGCAGCCAAGAGGCCCACCATAACTCTGGAGGAGGTGCAGAGATCCACAGTTCAGGTGGGAGAATTTATTGAGGGGATAACCATTTGACCATCCCTCTATAAATCTGGTTTTTATGAAAGAATTACAAAAAAAACAGCCGTGCTGAAAGAAGCCCATAAGAAGTCCAATTTGAAGGCTGCCATAACCCATGAAGAAAACACAGCAAACATGTATAACAAAGTGCTCTGGTCAGATGCGACCAAATATGCAAAACACTGAGTGTCGAACAAAATAAGCACTGAACACCGCATATCCACAATGAAACATGGTGGTGGCATCATCATGCTGTGGTGATAGATTTCTTCAGGAAGGAGAGGGAAGCTAGTCAGAACTGATGAGATTGATGGAGCTAAATAGAAGGCAATCCTGGAAGAAAACCTGTTAGAAGGTTGCCAAAGTCTGGAGACGGGCGGAGGTTCACCTCCCAACAAGGCTACACTGAATATACAGCTACAGCTGCAATGGATCAAAGTAGATTTATCGAAGTCAAGACCTAAATCAAACTGAGAATGCGTGGCAATACTTGAAAACTGCTGTTCACAGACTCTCACCATCTAATCTGTCTGAGGTTTAACTATTTTGTCAAGAAAAATGGGAATATAAATCAGTCTCCACATGTCTAAAGCAAGCAAGACATTCTCCCAAATAATATGTAGCTGGTTCTACAAAGCTTCGGATCAAAGGGGCTGAATACAAATGCACACTACAGTTGGCAGAAAAGTTAGTTGGGTGTGAAGACTTTTGCAAGCCCCTGTATGTGTCTGTGTATACTCTCCTGAAATTCTACTTCCCATATGAATCTGCATCTGCTGCCTACATGTTCCAGAATGTGCCAGCAATGTTGGGCAGTAACAGCATGTTCCTCCATTTGAACATTTATTACCGTGTCTAAGCTGCGTCCTCCGTACCGTGGCTATTTGTTGCAGAATTCTCCAAACGTGTGCGTGACTGGGCATGAAAATAACCTTAATCTAAAACTAATCAGAGCCATCAACTCAGAGTTAAGCAGAGGATTCATGCGAGATAACACACGGTTTGCAGCAACACAAAGACAATATGGATTAAGTCTAATCCTCCTCTAACTGTAAGAAAAAAATAAATCAAAGCTTTTGCTGCTGATCCCCAGCTACCTGCCATTTCCCTTTTTCTTACCTGCTGGCTTTGATGCGTATCCAGCGGTTGGTGTCGACATGCACAGAGGAGCGCAGCACAACGGGCTTAGAGCCCAGGTCGTACGTCATCTCAACGTGGCCATCCACGATGGCCAGTGCGATGTAGTCGGAACGCTCCACACCCTTCCCGCTCCAGAGCAGCAAGCCCTGAGTGGCCTCGGTCCGGATGCTCAGCTCAAATTTGTTCACCAGCAGAGCTTTTTCACTAGGAGAACATAAACACACCAGGTATTAGTACACTCTTCAATTCCAACAGAGCCCTAATCTTAGGCATATTTTAAAGTTACACATTTGTAGTTGAATTAGCCACAGTAATTAGCAGCCATGGTCAGGATGAGAAAAATGCCTCAGAATAAATTAATCTTTAATTCAACTAGCATAACCTCACAAGGATTTAAAAAAAATCCAACTTTTATTTTGAGTGCAATTATGAACTGGGATACAATTCCCCAGTGCATTCATAGAGTATGGAACCACAAACCAAAAATAGCCGACTCAGCACTTTCTTTGTCCCAAATGGATGCACATTTTAAAGTGGCAAAATTATATTTCCACAGCGTTTTGTGCCCTTAATTTCGAGCTAGGCTGATACATACTTCACTGGTGCTGCATATTAGGCCACTAGCAGTTGCTTCCTGGTTCACGATCACCTACTTAAGTTTCCACTGGGGCTCTCAAAATGTGTTCCTATGCATTTCTTCCATTTGGAGCCATTCCATTATGGGCTTTAACCACTCAATCTTTTCTGGGGATTTAAATTACAGATTAGTTTATGATGATTAATTATCTTGGTATTTAACTTGTTAATGTTTGTTATCAAACTTTCTTCTGAGTACCAGTAAATTATTATCCAACTGACCTATCTTCAGTTTTCTGTAGGAGGCAACCAGGTTTTTCCTGCCAAAAAAGCTTAATCATAATGACGTGACCAAAATCACACGGTTCCAGTTAAACTAGTGCCTGGTTCACACGGCACGATTTTAAAATTGTCGGTAAATATTCAAAATCTGAGAGACCCCACACATGACGGTAATCATATATCATCATATAATCATATATATAACAGGTTCGGTCCTACAGTGTGTGGTGTCCAGCCAGATGGCAAGCACAACAGACACAATGAATTCACTCACGAACATTCAGATGTCAGACGGAAGATCTCGCAAAGCCTCTCAAGACCAAACATGAGTTTAAAGTAATTCCCCTCCGTGTTCCCGTCACCTCTCTTTTTGATTGGCTACACTTCACAGTTCAAAGGCTGTGTGTCCTCGGGAAACACCCTACTAGTTAGGATATCGGGCCAGACAATCAAACACGTAGAATTTCCCCGATTTGAGGTCGGAGTGGTCCTGATGTCCTTACGAGGAGACTAGATCACTCCTAACACATGATCAGGGCATGTCGGAAGGGGAAGATCAGGTTAAAATGTAGATAGTTTTTAATGGTTGACATGTGGACTCGATGACCCAAAGATCCTGCACTTTGTTGCGGTTCTCTAAGAGAAAGCATTGGGTGTGGTGCTAAGATATATATAAAATAAATATATTTACAGCCCAGGGAAACAGAAAGTATTGGGTTAATAATAATAAGTTCCTAGAAACTCGGATCAACTTTAAGAGAAAAAGTAAAAAAACATTTCAGTGAGATGTATTTTAAAGAGATTACTATTGGTACTAATAATCGCGCCATCTGGGATTTTATTAACATCAATTACTTTTTAAGATGCGATTTTTTTCCCCCCATTGAATGAATGCACCTAAATTAAAGGTGGCATCCGTGTGAGATTATGCGTCTGCAATAAAGGATGTGTTTGGAGGATTTGTACACATCATTAAAAGGGGTGAGGCTGCATCTGCAGAAAATGAAGACGGATCTTACAGTTTTGTTACACATTATTTTAATGTTTTCACTGCAAAAAACCATGTCAAGTTTGGGCTTTCAGGCTAATCTTAACAGCGTTAGGGTCATTTTAAGGAATATCAGGATGCAGACTGAGCTTTGAAGTAGCAGGGGGCTGTTTTTCTGTTAGCTTTAGCACATTACTGTGCCTACACTAGGCTGGACTGGTTGGGTGTTGTTTAGGCAGCTGCTGGATTTCCCGCCTCTTCACTGCTTCAGCATCAGGGGTGATTTGGATGCAGAGACAAGCAGACTTCCATCTATCCTTAAGAGGCTTGTGTGCAACTGTGACAGCTTCTCGTGTATGAGTATGTTAACTCAAACGCCATTCCAGCATACAGATACACTTACGGAGGCTCCCTGAGATAAATGCAGCCAACATACACACAATCCTAATGTAAACAGGCAGTTTCTCTACAACTATTTGCTCATCTGGAACTGATTCCACTGTTTTCAGATGGTGTCTATACAAAAAGACAAAGACAGGGTGAGGACGTATATAGCAAAGGAATCAGTGATGTGAAAAAAAAAACCCACAAAGACACAAAGATTACACAAGAGACATGACAAGACCAAGTAATCAGCACATAGAAGAGGAAAGCATACAGGAGAACAAACAAGACAGGAAGGGAGGGAGCATTGCACTTCTCTTAAATCAGGACTTTCATGATACTTTACTATTAAATGAGCAAAATAAAAAATGTTCACAGCCCAGTTCACCTCAGCAGATATATGCAAGAAAAACTCAGAATTAAAGCAAAGTCACACATTGCTTGGAAACCGATGCCCCCCCCCGCCCATATTTACCTAAAGCTGCTGAGGTAAACAAGAATGTATGATTTAAGAGCATCAGATTTCTTCTTTCTCAAGGGGACAAAAAAAAAACGTGAACAAACAAAAACGAAGCCTCTGTGAACCCTACTCCTGGCAAACCCTCAAAGAGTTTACAAGCCCCAATAAATCTCGCCGAAGCAGCTTGTCAGTGATAAGGTCAAGGTTATTAAAAGTGCAGAACATATCATGAATAAAACAAGGCTGGCACACAAGTCTCTGAATCTCATATAGACAGCATGTACTTCATAGATTTCTGGAGTGATGGTGTTACTTTCTGGAAATGGAAGGGCATTATCTATTCCTTACAAGTCCTTAGAGGTCATTTTTAGGGTGTGGACCCCCATTCTACCACTAGGTGGCAGTAGTGGTTAGAATAACAAAAGTGAATGGAGGGGGGGGGGGCAGCTGAACTGGTTGGTCTTGTGCCACAGACTGCGTTACACAGTTACACTGCTGGCCAGAAGTTTACATACACTTACAATAAGCAAGAATGCCACATTACCTTTGGTCTTTTAAGGATGCATTGGAAATGTTCTTTTCCCAGGTTGGAGTGATAATAATACAAATAACTTCAATGAATTTTAAAAAACAAAAACTGGGAAAACTGGGAAGATTTAAAGTATTTATGGGTGTTGCAGACAAAACCACAGATTTTTTGCAGCCATCAACACGCTGCTGACTGGATATTTTACCAGTCTTCTTCTGTCAGAGATGGTGGAGTTCATCAAAAGTTTTTGGTTTTTCATTGCATTGGACACAACTTTTGAGCAAAGTCCACAAATGTTCTATTGTGCCCAGGTCAGGGCCTTTCCAGTATCTAAATGTTAGTGTGCTTTATGCTGCCCTAAATGGTCAAGATCGACAGAAATTCGAAGCTCCCCACCTGATTAAGCCACATGCCTTGTGGAGAGGTTATAGCCAGATGAGACAAAGATTGAGCTATTTGGTCACTGTAACAATATACATTCATATAATTTAACTATTATTTTTGGAGTTAAGGTGAGGCTTTCAGACCTAAGGACATTGTACCACCAAGCACGGTGGTGGCAGCATCATGCTGAGGGTCTGTTTTGCTGCCAGTGGTACTGCTGTATTCCACAAAGTGAGCTGGATAATGAAGAAGGAGGAATACTTATATTTTTCTAGATTGTACCAGAAGCTTGTTAATGGCTACAAAAAGAGTGTGGTTTTTTTCTACTTGTTGAAGGACAGTTAATCATTTGTTAGAGGGGGTCGACTTATACATTTGAGCCTGTATGTATAATTTTGATCCTGTGCGGATTAGAGAAAAACCCACAATAAATTGTTGTATAATTGCTGCCCTGATTCAAATACATTGATTAAATCCCAAAGTTAATATGAGATTCGTGGACATGGTAAATGTATGGGAACATATGCTGAGAGTCTCTTTGTTATTTAAGTAATCTTGTCTGTACAGAGGAGGACTTAGGCCTGTCGGATTTCAAGGGGGGTTGTCTGGAGAAAATTAAAAGATGAGCGACAGAAACAAAAATGGGATACAAACAAAGTGGAGCAAAATTCAAAAGCTTTTGAGAGACTCACCTCTGGTCAGATGGGTTCTCCAGAGACTCGGGACTTAAGGGAGCAGGGGGAGAAAGTCAACGGCATGCAGAGTAAGCGCAAACGTGGACAAGGAAAAAGGGAAGGGAGGGAAGGAAGGGAGAATACTGTGAGCACCTCTCAGCAACTCACAGAGGTCTCCCTTAGAGACCTGGAGTTGCAAAAAGCACAGCTTATCTGCTCCACTATTACATCGACCACATCAAGAGTCAATAACAACTGTTGTGGGATCACAGGAAGTGTGCATCTTAACCCTGATAACACCACAACCATATAAGGAAAGTTCTGAAGAATACCCTGCAGATCAGGATGGATGCACTGAAAAATATCCTGGGATCAAACATTTTTTTTAAAAAGGTGAGCTTTAAGATAAAGTACATTCTCCATTACTGTTCACACCGGTACACATCTCGCTTTAAGTCAGCATCCAATTATTGAGCAGCTTCTTTTATATTTATGGCGCTGCACGCCACAGTGCCGCCGCAATTACCTTCTGTCAAGAGATGAAAGCAGTGGATGAGAAAAATTGGGCGATCGTCAAAAAATGGGGTCAAGCACGGTATTAGATGAGAGTCACGGCCAGATATGATTTGTCACTGAAATAACTGCGCTCGAGCGAATCGACTTGAGCCCACCGTAAGAAAGAAAAGAAATGGCACCTCAAGGTGAGAGTTTGGCACTTTGGCCTTTTTACTCTCCACTTAATGGCCTCTGAAAAAAAGTGTTCATTATCTTTATAAAATCAAATCACTCCAAATTGATTGGTGCAGCAACAAGGCTGTGGTTTGCCTTGATCCACGCCCATTGTGAGAGCTCTTAGTGACTGTGACATCTATTAAACTTTTGACAGTCTGGCTCCAAGGACTACTGTCCCTCCCGCTAAGTGAGATTGATGCCTATGGCTACCCACTGTGGAGAGCTCTCAATTGGAGGTCTAATCTACAAAGGGGAGATAAATCTGTGATTAACATGTCACAGCCATTCAGAACTGCCGACTCTGTAATTATTTAAAATTACAGTTGGAGATCTGGCAAAAAGTGATGCAACAAAACTCTGGTAAGGATTCTACTTTCAGTCTGCCTAATTTGAGCTGACTTCTGCTTCACCGCTTGGTTTTCCCCCTCTAAGTGTAAACCTGACAGGCAGGGTTAAGGGCTGTGTAGCGAATTGCCTTGATAAGGTATCCATACCCCTTGACTTTTAAAGTTTTTATCAGGTTTAAAACCACCAATTTCAATGTGTTTTGTTGGGATTTCATGTGACAGATTAACCCATAAAAGCACACAATTGTGACATGGTAAGAAAATGGCAATAAATAAAGGCCAGTGCAACCAGATGCCTTCAGCAGTCACCTAACTGGTAAATAAGAGTCCGCTTGTGTGTAATTTAATCTAATCCAGCTATTCTGTGAAGGCCCCAAAGGTTTCTTAGAGAACATTAGTGAATAAACAGCATTATGAAGACCAAGGAACACAGCAGAGAGCTCAGGGAGAAAGTTGTGGAGACGTTTTAAGCAGAGGTAGGTTAGAAAACAATATACCAAGCTTTGAGCATCTCAAAGAGCTCTGTTCAGTCTATCATCTCAAAATGGAAAGAGTGTGGGACAACTGCAGAGCTGCCAAGATATGACCGTCAACCTAAATTTACAAGGAGAGCCAATAATCAGAGAAGCCGAGAGGCCCACACTAACTTTGGAGGAGCTTTAGAGATCCACAGCTTAGGTGGGAGAATCTGTTGACAGGAAAATTGTTAGTTGTGCACCTCCTTTAGTAGAGGAATGACAAAAAGAGAGCCTTTGTAAGAAGAAAGCCAGAAGAAGTTGCTGTATGCCACAAGCCATGAAATGGGCACAGTTATCATGTGGAGGTGCTCTGGTCAGATTAGATCAAAATCTACATTTTTGGCCGACATATGAAACATTATGTGTGGGATTGGGTGGCTAACATTGATTTGAACACACCATCCCCATTGTGACATATGGTTGATGGTGGCAAAATCATGCTTTGGGGATATTTTTCTTTAACAGAGACAGGAAAGCTGGTCAGAGTTGATAAAAGTACAGATGGAGCTCAACACTGGACAATCTTGGAAGAAACCTTTTTAGAGGCTGCAAAAAAACTTGAGACTGGGATGGAGGTTCAACTTCCTGAAGCACAACGATACTAAACATACAGCCAAACATACAATGGAAAGGTTTTAATCGAAGCATATTCATGCGTTAGAATGGCCCAGTCAAAGTCTAGACCTAAATCCAACTGAGAATGTATGGCAAGGCAGGAAAGTTGATGTTCACAAATCTCTCCATCCATCCTGAGTAAGTTCAAACAATTTTGCAAAGAAGAATTTGTAATGTTTAAGTCTCTACATGTGTAAAATGTCAAAATAAGAGTGGTTCTACAAAGTACTGACACGAGTGATCAGAACACAAATCCATGGCACACCTTTATTGGTGAAAATAAAAAAAGAAACAGCATCCTTTTTCTTCTACTTCACAAAATGTGCTACCTTGTGTTGGTATATTTCATAAAACCCATCTAGAATACATTGCAGATGGTGGTTGTTATGTGAATAAAATGCAAAAAAGTTCAGACGGTACGAATACTTTTGCAAGGCGCTGTATATGTCTCGTGCAGCTTCAAGGGGCTCTCATTCATTTCCCACCTAATGCTACTCAGCCTAAAGTGCACTGCAATTCATTTTGTTTATGAACGAGTTACAACCATGCATAAATTACTGCACAATCTTCGTACAGCAATTCATTTTCACCGCTTGAGCACAAAGCTTATCATGCAAACATTCATGCTTCCCTTTGTACTGAAAAATAAAAATTGACTGCAAATGTATTTTAAAAAAAATGAAATGTGTCAAATTAAATTATGAGGATGGAGCCTGCAGGTAAAATCGGACTAGATGATTTCTCAATGAAAGCTGAATGTTCTTTAATCTTTTCGCTTGGGTTAACTATTAAAAAAAATGAATTTCACTGTTGCGGGTTAGTTGGGCTTGATTTGAAACTGGGGAAATAGCCAGTTTCTGAGTCTACTTACTCTGGGATCTCATTGGTCAGTTGGCTTGAGTGAAAAGGAGAAGACAGTGAGGGACATTTACATGAGACACAGACAGGAAGTGGACGTCAGATTGAGGGACAGGACAAAGGAACGCCGACACAAAACAGGAAAAGATGCACATTAAGAAACAAGCATGACTGACAGAATTCCCCCCTGCCAATTGTCCTGAAGTGGGTGCGAGTTGGGAGCGAGTGACGATCTGCAGGCTGTGGCCCAGTTTTCACACCTCGCAGTGTTTGTGTGAAGAGCTGCGAGCTGCCATATGCCTGATGCCTCTTCAGGTTCATCACTTCAACATTCTTTTGTTTATGCAAACCTGGAGGCACACGCTTGCCAGCCTCGCAGATGGATGGAAAGTTGGGGAAAAAAACCTAAAAACTGTATCATCTGCAGCCCTAAGGGGGAGAGTGTTTCTTTAGGTTGTTTTGTTGTTTTGTCTCAAAAATCCATCTCACAGCGTCTCTTTTCTCTCCTTCAGGTTAAACATCGCAGCTGACAGATCTCCAAACTCCCGTTAGATAAAAAAAATTGTCATTCACATATTCAAATGAAGATAAGTTGTGTGTTCTTGTTGTCCAGCATCAGTGGAAGCAGACCACAGAGTGAACCGAGCGTGCTCGGGGCGAGACTATGATTGCTAAATGTCTCGCTAATTAGTGAAATCCTGTCAATGCAAAGCAGAATTGCCACAGACAGAGAGAGTGAACTATTAGTGAAGCTCTTAGTTTTCCCTGAAGCCCTACTGCTGATGATCCCATCACGCTTACCATGGCAGGAGATAGATAGACAAGAGGGGTTATTTGCCTAATAGCTGTTGCTCTAGAGACGAAGCTAAAAAGATGACTGTGTGGCACTCATCCTCCTCCCTACCTCCTTGTAACGGCGTTGTGATACTCAATGAACGTCCGTCCATCGAAGGCGATGGCCTCGGTCTCTCCAGCGGACTTCTCGTGGATGGCTGGAAAGAGAAACATTCAGACGATGAGATCACACCAATCCATAAAGAGAAAGGGTTCGGCTTGCCTTGCAGAGCTGCAGGCGACAGGAGGGAGACGGGGCCTGTGTTTTAATTAACGTGAAAGGGACAGCCGACCGCACGAACAAGGTTAATGGCAGAAGAAGTGAGCTGAGTGTGTGGGACAGAGCGGGCGTATGACTCGCAGGCGTACATGAAGATGATGAAAGGGACGAGCAACCCCTTCATTTCATGAATATTCAGCTGACACTTTTAATCACTTTCATGCGAGATCAAATTACTTTGATATCAACACATTACAGCACTGACATAAAAGAGACATCACATATAATGCTGATCTTACCTTATAGAAAAAGAACAAAGAGGTCTGATGGATGGGGAGACAGAGGCTTGTGTTTTACTTTCCATGGAGGGAAAGATCCAGCTGTGCTACACGAAGCTTTGCTGATTTAAATTCATCTTACAGTGATGTGAAAACGTAAATGTCCCCTTACAGATTTCCTTCCACTTAAAAATCAATCTGAGTGAATACCAAAAATTTGTTTTAAAATGAATATTGTCTATTAAGGGTAAAATGCTATCCAAACCACCCGTGGCCATATGTGAAAAAGCCATTGCCCCCTGCATCTTCTAACTGGTTAGGCCAACCCTGGTGGCAACAACTGTCATACAGCGTTTGCCATAACTGGCGATGAGCCTTTTATATCTGTGTGAAGGAATGTTGACCCACACCTCTTTCCTGTAGTGTTTTATTTCAGCCACATTGGAGGGTTTGGAGCAAGATACAGCATCTCAGCCAGATTTAAGTGAAGACTTTGACAAAGCCCCTCCAGAACCTTTATTTAGTTTTTTTTCTGAGCCAGAAAAGTTTACCATCCTTCAGAGCTAACCCATGTACTCAAGGTCACAAAGTGATGGCCAGTTATTCTCCTTCAGGTTTATCTGTTATTTGTCCTCTCAGTTCTGAAAGTGTCGGTATACCTCTCCCATAGATATGTGCCCACTCTAGTTTTTTATTGATCAATAATGAAGTGTTTGGGATATTCTGGATGTTTATGTGAAGTCCTGGATGAGATGTTGGTGCGCTCATGGAGTAATCTTAGTGTCCCTGCCATTCCAGGGAAGGTTCACCATTGTTCCATGTTTTCTCCATTCGTAGACTGTGGTTCTCACTGTGGTTCACTGGAGTCCCAAAGCCTTAAAAAAGGCCAACTCTTCAATTTTTTTCTCTTCTTCTAGAATATTGGGGCACCTGTTTGCTTTTTAAAAATCTTTTTTTCGCTTT
>JAHHUM010001979.1:0-29122 GCA_036173005.1 Crenichthys baileyi | reverse complement strand
ATAAGCCCGTGTATGATTTCCCCCATCACAGAGGCAATCGGGCCACCGGGGCAGACTGTCACTCCTGATCGCACTAAGTGATGGTCAAAGGCAGCGGACATAGACAACCACCGGAACCTATTAGCGGGTCCCGCGGCCCTCGCATCAGGATCCTTTCGAAACACGGGTTAACACCGCTGAGCAAGCGGGTGTGTGAGGGAAAGATGTGCAATGATGTGATTCATTCACAGTTGTGAGGAGGAAATTGAGTGTAAAAATGTGTCTCTGTGTGTGTATTAGTAGGGGAGCGCTGTGTAAAATGTCAGCAGCGGATTGCAAGGTTCAGAGAGAGTTCAGGGCAAATGTCTCCTTGTTTCTTTCATACTCTGTCAGGACAGTGAAGACAAACTGCTTCCGAGAGCGTTGAAGGAATCAGTCTACAGCCCACACTTCGTGACTTTACATTTTTCTTTTTGCATCCATTTAGGAAAATAAAACCCCAGAAATTGAAACAAATGCACTGCCATGTCAGAACGTGCCAATAAAATACTCAGCTTTGTATGACGAAGGATTCTCTTTAAACTATTGTAGCTTATTTTACTATTTCCTATAAATCCTGAGGCTTTTAAAGAAATGATTAAAGTTCAATGGACAGAAGGTGAAGACTAGCCTTCCCAGATGTACAAACACTATCCCCCTGCAGAGGATAGAGACAGAAGCTGAGAATGTCACTGGAGAGTTCCTACTCTGTCCCACAGCTGCTGCAGGAACATTCTCCTCCATGAATTTGCTGAGCTTCTGGTACCAGAACATCATCAGAAGCGCCGCCAGTCTGTTTCAGAGTAATACGCCTCAAGATGTCAAGTGCTGACCTGCTGTTCAGATAATGAATCTCCTATTATTTTGTTTATATCATTGTTTTGTAGGTTTTGTGGCGGTCAGACAGGAAACGGTCAGAGAGAGAGGAGGGGAATACATGCAGCAAAAAGGAAATCGAACCACAGATGACTCAAGGGGTGACCTGTCACCCCTTGAGTCATCTTTGTGTTACGTATTTTGTGTATTTATTTGATGTAGTAAGTTTTCCTCCTGTTGTATGCAAATAGCTGTAAAAGCCAGTGAATACTATCTCAGTTTTAATACATCACTCCTGAAATATTGTAGCCTACTAAATATTGCACCGCAGCAGTCATTACGATTGCAGACATGTTCCCTTCAAAAGAATTTAAAAAACATCCCTTCAAAAAAACATTTGCAAATAGATGAGAGGTGCAAACCCAAGACATAAATTGCAAGTTACTGGCAGGGATCTTAACAAGTCCAAGTCCAGTTCCAAGTCTCTAATTAAATAAACTTTGTCATAAGTCAGCCTGAAACACAGAAGTGCTGTAACTTATGAATGAAAATCGTTATCCCGGTCTTAGGATGCACAATCCGGTTAAGAACTGCACCTGAACACACTGCTAAGACTGCCTTAAAGTCTCAGCTTCAACCACTGTGCAGGGGGAACTTTTGCAACGCAGAAAGCAGCAGAGGCCAATGCATTATCCCATAGGGTGAGAAACAAGCAAAGGTCACGTTCTAAAACCCAAAACTCTCGTTAACGAGCAGTGCTCAGAGTTCAATACTCCTCTGCTCAAGCACCTGGGATCATTATGGTTCTACACAACTTATTTTCAGTCCATGAAAGAACCTTGTGACAGCAGGGTTCTTCAAATTTAGGGGTATGGATGGAAACAATACAAGACTTGACGAAAGCATGGATGGAGATGTGAACAGTAAGACAGCTGGTCGTTAACATCTAAATTACAGGCTTTTTATCTCACCGGTTGTCAAATTTATTTACCAGCTGCCAATTTTATGTTTCGTACCCTTTTCTATATGCGCGGTGTAAGCTGGTCATAAATGCCATCTGGATCTGTAAGAATGAAACATGCTTGAAGGAGACTTCAACTTAGTCATCTTTTATCCATTTTAAATACTATTTGATATTTCAAATAAATTTGGGAAAAATCAAGATCAATTTATTAAAAAGCAGACAGCACTGTTCACAAGCCTTGCAACTATCCAACACTAACACGGTCACAAATCCACGTCTGGCGACTTAACTAAACTCATAATTAAATGCTCAATACAGCTACCACTTCTTCACTCAGGATCTCTAAATAATTTATCAAACATTAAACATTAATCCTTAAATGCTTCCTTAATTAGTCATGAATCCTAAATTGTACTCACAAAGCTATCAATTATTGATCTGTGCATGTGTTCAACAAGCTTAAAGACGAGATGGATTTCTGTAGCTCACTCAGCTCAAGTTGGTCCAACCTTCGATGCTTGAAATGAGATCCTTCCCTACAGCTTGGGTCAAAACTTTACATACACTCATCTATAACTTTATTTTTCTGCTGTGGATTGGTTTGAAGGCACTTATTGGATTGGCCAACACTCAGGGCAATGGCAAATTCATTTAATGAAGACCTAAGGAGAAGAGTTGGACATTTTCACAAATTATGACCCAATTCTAAACTACATTGCACAGGTCCAAACACTGCAAATTTTTTCAGACGATATAATACTTGATTAGTCCCTTAAAGAAGATCCAGACCGTCACCCTCGAATAAGAAAAGAGGTCAGGATGTTCACCTGGAAACTGCTAAAACACACCTTATCACTCTAAACCAGGGGTCTTCAAGCTATTTGGCTCAAATTAAAACATCAAACTTTTACAAAAGACAGAGAATATCTATTTTTAAAAGCAGCGTCCCACATACATGTAAAGTTAAAAAAGAAAGCTTGTAGGTGCGGCGCTGGTGGCGTAGGGGTTAGCGCGCGACCACATATAGAGGCTGTAGTCCTTGAAGCGGCCGTCCCGGGTTCGAGTCCCAGACCCGGCGACCTTTACCGAATGTCTCCCCCTCTCTTTACCCCTCCTTCCTGTCTGCCTACTATCAAAAATAAAGGCCTCTAGTGCTGAAAAAAATCTAAAAAAAAGAAAGCTTGTAGTCTTATGACGAAAATAAATAGTTTTTGTAGTATTAGTTTTCTTCAATGCAGATATTTAATGAAAACACAACATCAGCAAAAAAAAATATACTTCTTTTACTTCTTTTTATGTCTTTTTATAAGCCAAAGGTATTAAAAGTTGCTGGGGAGGAACTTTAGAGTGAAATGCAGCTCCAGACCCACTGGAAAAATACTAATTAAAATACTAATTCCTGCCGAGGCCTTTCCCATTGCACATTTCTGGTTTGTACTTTAACGACATGTAATGAGTAGCAAAGTATTAATGCTGCGTGGGTCATAGGAGGTTTTCCAACACATTTGTGTTCTCTACCTCCTCTGCTTGTAGTCTTAAAGTCACCTTGGCCTATCTCTGCTCTAGTGGCTGTGCAGACCTGCGAGGCGCCCGCTCACCGTCAGCGTCACCTTGGCCTCGGACAGCACACCCGCTCATCACTCGCATGACCAAAAGGCCTTTTAGACAAACGCTTAGGGCTTAGAGGGTAATAATATCCCACACATCATAACATGAGGGCACCAGGGCCATATGGCTTTGAGAACCTCATTGGATGATTTATTACACTGCCTGTGATTTCATTCTGACAGCTGGGTAATGAAGGCTACTGGGTAGGAATGGTGTTTCTGTTTGTTCATATTTCTGCATGCGTATAGGCGTGCATAACCATATTATTCCACTTCACTTTGCACTAAGTATGCATTTCTCGTGATTTGATCATTTGACCGTCATGTGCACCAACTAACAAGAACGTGTGCAGCATTTGCAGGCCTGTCAGAGCTCCACAGAGGCAATGACGTCTATGTCCTCTCTCCAGTTTCTTTACCAGAGCCTTCAATCAGACGACACGCAGCCTGCATGTGGCGGCACTGCACATTTCTGTTGCGCAGCTCCCAGCTGGTGCGCCTTAAAGACCACATAAGCAGGAAACTGACATTGCTGGATGCTGTCAGGGTGATACTAATAAGTCTCATATAATTTAAATCACAGCAGTCAGTTTTTTACAACACATGCTAAAAGCTTGGGATGCCACTGACTTCTATTCTTTTCACTTGTATCATTATAAAACTCAGCATGCAGGCACTTCAAAACATCAAAGTAATAATCCACTCTTATCCTATTAATATGGAGGCAATGAAGATTTCATATTTGACAGAATCCTTCTGTTGTTCGATGCAGCATTATGCAAGGATCCTCTCACCTCACATTTGCTTCACACCTTCCAAAGCAACTATATACACTTCAGATGAGAGACCTCATTAATGGCTACTTAGAGGTTCAGCCACCTAACTGCAGCCAGAGCAATACTGGAATTAGTCATTGTTCTTCGTGTCACATAAAATGTAAGAAAGCAGCACCAACACATATAATTACACAGAAGAGCTCTGAACCGCTGATCCCTGATCATTAATTGGTCTTTGTGGGTGAGCGAGGGATGCGATGCAAGTGGTGGCCTGCGAAGGCAACGGCTGTGTTGGCCGGAGCGGATAGCTAAGCCGTCACTGCTGGAAGGACGCGTTTCAGTCTGCAATAGGAGGCACCTGGCAGGACAGGTGAGCGCCCATTGTGGTTCTCTTTTACAGAGATTAATTCAATATTTAAAGGAGAGAAAAAGCTGTAGGAGACTGGCTAAATACTCCAAAGAAAATAGTTGCAATCAATGCCACTATTAAATTTTAATTGATGCTTAAAAATGAGTGCAAATTATCCAATTCTACATGGCCAGAATAACCCACTAAGCCTTCTATGCCTTTCATATAAATATTCAATGTATGACTGTCACCTGGTGGCCTTCATGGTTGGATTGCCAGTGAGAAATAATAGCAAAGGCAGAGGAAGGTGGAAGCAGCAGTTGGTTTATTCAGGTGCACACCATTCAGCCTAACGTCATCAAAAACCTCCTAACAAGACACAATTGCAGCCTTAAATAGGCACAGCTGATAAAAGGACTAAACCATTCTCTACATGGAATTTAACATCTCACAACTTCCAACTCAAACCTACATTTTATCAAATATATACATATTCCCCCTTACTTTTTATAAATATTTTATATTTTTTAAACCTACACACACAAACACCATAAAACCTCACAAATACTAATTGCACAAATCCCCCACATTTTCCATGGTCTCTCCCGGAACCTATAAATGGTGTCTGGACCCCCGGGGAAGTATTTGTCCAAACACCCTGGAGAGGACACAGAAAAAACAGGTGAGTCACTTCCTTAGCACAACACTTCTTCACTCACTTTTAAACAGATTTTACACAAGCATTTGCTCAAGTTTCAAAACAGTAGACCTTATTTGCCCTGACTAACAATTCTTCTTTCACAGACACCCACCCCACTTCTTAATGAGGAGCAGCTGTGCAGAGCCTGGAACAAAAGGCTACATGCTCATCACTAAAATACTCAATAAATATTAAATAAAAAGTTAAAACTTGTGTGCAAATGATTATGTGCAAATCCATGCCTAAAGTGCAGTGCTAAATAAAGTGTTTGTTAAAGTGCTTTTAATAAAGTGCAAAGGTGCTCTTAAAGTGCTATGAATTAATTAAATAGGGATAGTCCAAGTAATGAAGACCTCTTCATTACAATGACCTAAATCATTCCTGCAGATTCAGGAGGTTTTGCATAATTTTTGCCTCTACTTTCTGTCATCCCATCCTTCGTTTGTGTTTGGACTTCTCAGCTTCAGGTAGTTGTGTCCGCAATGACATGCAGGCATTCACCGGCCACTTTATTAGGTACACCGGTTATATTGCTTGTCAACACAAACAGTGACGCAGCATGGTTGTTTGGTGCCAATGGGCTGGTCTGAGAGGTGAAACAGTAGATTCACATTAGGTTCAGCCAACAAATCTGCAACAACCTTGTGGTGCTATCTAGTCAAAATCTGATTGATTTCAACACCTTGTTTAACTTATGCCATGAAGAATTAAGTCACTTTCTAGCACAGGGATGGGCAAACTGCGGCCCGTAAAGCTTTTTAATCCGCCCCCGAATTAGAATAAATTATGATAAATCTTGTTAATGTTTTATTTTCCCTGCAATTCTGGCATTTCTCGATAGATGGCAGACTCTGATACACTGACCTTTGTTGAGGTGTGCCGTCTTATGCTGTATATAAGTGGTGTCTGAAGATCCGTCTTGCCGAGTTTTTTTTCACAGTGGGAAATTGATTTTTCCGATCATTCCGACACCCTATGAACGCATTATTAGCATACTCAGCGATTTCCCTCTTTGACAGCTCAACCCTTCTGTAGCTAATGATGAGCGGTGCTAAAAAAAGAAAAGTGGACAGAGAATGTCGTGTGTTTAATAAGGAGTGGACAACTAAATATTTTTTTTTTACCGAACACCGATCAACTGCTGTATGCCTGATATGCAAAGAGACTGTGGCGGTTTTTAAAGAGTATATCAGCCGTCACTTTACTACAAAACATGCCAACTATGCTGGCAAGCAGTCAGAGAAAGAGTGGGAAGCTACTGCTCAGAGGTTTGTAGCTAATTTACAGGCTCAACAAAAAATTTTTCATTGTCAAAGTGCCATCCAAGAGTCAAGTACCAAGGCAAGTTTTATGCTATCATTCAAATTAGCAAAGGCCAGCAAGCCTCTGTCTGAAGGCGAGTTTTTAAAGGAATGTATGGTGGAGACAGCAGGTGTCTTGTGTCCAGAGACCAAAGACAAGTTTGAAAAAATCAGTCTATCACGCAAGACAGTGACTTGCCGTGTGGAACTAATAGACGAAGATCTAATTACAAACTTAAATAAAAAGGCGGAGTCGTTCACATTTTATTCATTAGCGCTGGATGAAGGCAACGATGTAAAAGACACTGCTCAGCTCCTCATTTTTATCCGGGGAATTAACGATACTTTTGAAATAACGGAAGAGTTGTTGACAATGGAGTCTCTGAAAGGACAAACACGGGGGAAGGACTTGTATGACCGGGTGTCTGCTGTCATTGAAAATATGAAGCTGCCTTGGTGTAAACGTCACCACAGATGGATCTCCAAATTTAACAGGGAAAAATGTTGGCCTTCTCAGGAGAATCAAGGATACAGTGAAAGAAGAAAATCCCGACCAGGATGTTATTTTTCTTCACTGCATCATATACCAGGAATCTCTATGTAAATCTGTATTACAGCTTAATCATGTTGTGAATCCTGTCGTGAAACTGGTCAAATTTATACGTGCAAGGGGACTTCAGCACCGTCAGTTCATCACGTTCCTGGAGGAAACTGATGCAGATCACCAGGACCTACTTTATCACTCCCGTGTCCGCTGGTTAAGCTTGGGCAAAGTGTTTCAACGAGTGTGGGACCTCAAAGAGGAGATCGGTGCATTTTTGGAGTTACTTGGGAAGGCCGACGAATTTCCCGAGTTGAGCAACAAGAACTGGCTTTGCGACTTTGCGTTTGCTGTGGATATATTTTCACACATGAATAAGCTGAACGTGAACATACAGAGAAAGGATCGGTTTGTGCATGACCTGTACACAAACGTGAAAGCCTTCAAAACCAAGCTGACTTTATTTTCCAAGCAAATCTTAAATCAGTCATTCACTCATTTCCCCACACTAGCCACACTGAAAGAGGCTGGCGCAAAAGTGAAGAAATACAGCGAGTCATTGGATGCGCTCAACAAAGAATTCTGCTGTCGCTTTGTTGATTTTGAGAAAATTGACGATTCACTTCAGTTGGTGGCCCCCTGTCACAAGACCCCGAAACAGCACCAGAAGCGCTGCAGCTGGAATTGATCGACCTTCAGGCTGACGCTGTCTTAAAAGAGAGATTCAAGTCTCTTAAACTGAATGACTTTTATGTGTCAATGAATGAATCGGTGCTTCCAAACCTCCGGAGGACGGCACAGAAGATGCTGGTGTTGTTCGGCTCGACTTATGTGTGTGAACAGACGTTTAGCATCATGAACTTCAACAAAGCCAGCCACAGATCCAAGTTGACTGACCAACACCTTAGATCTGTCCTGAGAATCGCCACAACAAAACTGACTCCAGACTTTGACGTGCTGGTTAAAAAAGGACACCAACAACACTGTTCCCACTGAAATCAAAAGTAAGTTTCTCTGCTCTTAAAAATGCATTTACATGTTACATGTCATTTCTGTTATGGTGTAGACATAAGTGGTGTGCAGGTGCACTGCCTTCTCAATATAAACAATGCTTTTAAGAAAGCTGTATCTTGTTAATTTAATTTTCAATGTTTTAAGAGATATTTCAATAAATAAATACTGTGGAACTTGGAAGAGATATTTTATTGTAATGCTTTTGTTAATTTTCTATTGAAAATAAAGCATGTTTCCTACATATGCCATGTTATTTTTTTTTTTTTTGAGGTGAATTACCAAAACACCGGCCCTTCTGTCAAATTTTAGAACACTCTGTGGCACACAAGTCAAAAAGTTTGCCACCCCTGTTCTAGCATTAAAAGAGGGTCAAACCAGGTACTAGGAAGGTGTTTTTCAGCTAGTCATGGTAGACCAATATAAATATGCCTCTTTTTTCCTTTAAAGGCAGTGTGCCCTCTGTATATCAGTCCTTCTTTAATGTAGATAGGAGAAAATATCAACTCTACACTGCTGCAGGTCATGCTGAAGATTTTATAGCCCAAACAAACCTCTGTGGACAACTCTTCACTCTTTTTGATATCAAATCCTGAAAGCATCAGAACTACTGCTACAGAAATACTGTCCAGCGTCAAGGTAAAAAAAAGAAAAAGTTGGACTGAGCACTGATGGACAGCTGGTTGAAGGATGTCCCAGTCACTCAGTTGATCCTTATAATAAAAAGTAAAAGTAAAACAAGATGGTAACATCTAAGCAAAAGTAACGTACACAGCTCTGATGCACCAGGACACTGTGAATTCTATACCCTTGATCCCAGTACTCATGGACTGTCACAATCCCCTTTAGTTTTTCACAACTGAATCTGCAAAACATGTTTTTCAATTCAGCAGCAAACATGCCAAAATAGAGAACTGTGTGACAGCAGCTGGAAGGAGCCACCCATCAGTCTCATTAAAAAGGTTTAAAAATTCAGTTGCCAATCTATGGGCACTATGTCTGAAGAAGTTGACTGCAAATTTGCTACCTGAGCAGATTGCCCAACCAATTAATCAGCTACTTCTGCAACACTGTAAGGAGCAGAACAACAAAAATGATTATAAACACTTAAAAAGCGACAACTAAATTTAGAAGGTGTGCATTCCTTATTGTTTTATCAAAATAAGAAAACCATGTTATAGAAACATGACTACAACTGTAATAAATGTTTTTTTTGTGGCAGCAGAAATGATTTTTTTCCTTTATATTTTAAATAAAAGCTATTACTGTGTAGTTTTTATTTTTGCAAAAATACCACAAAACTGTCATACTTTGGTAATTTTAGACGGTATCCTACTGCGAGAATCTCATGTGGACTTATACATCGTAATGTCCATCCATAAAACCAAAGGGGGGATTATGACCATTTATGCGTCAGTAGTTTCTCAGTTACACCAAACAACCAAAATTTGACAGTTAAGCCAGAAATTATGATGATTGAACAGATTTAGATTTAAACTTTTTTCTATGTAACCGAGGAGTTAAAAGGCCTGCTTCCTATCAACATAAACCATAGATTCTCCATCAGATTCAGGTGTGGGCTCTGACTGAAAACCTCTAAAACATTTATATTACTTCCATTCAGGAGAAACATGGGTTCAAACACAGTATAGTGGTTAATTCTAGTTATAATAAAGTACAAATCTTAATTTCATTGAACTGTTTGTTTCTGTGTACAAGTACTTTTTCTTTTTTCAAAATAAAAGTGTACATCAGCTTTCATTCATGAATATATATCAATTTCCCTTCATGCAACTCACTTATCCCAGGTTTTCACCAGAATTAGTATTAGTACCTCTGTTAAAAGAGCACTACGAACATTTCTATTCCAGTTCTTTTAGTGCCTCTTCCTTTAGTCTGCTTAACAGTTTGCTGTTTTTTAATATTTATAATGCTTCCTGGTTGCAGCAGTGTCCTGCTGTTTCATGCTCTGTTGATTTTATCCATCCTGTGTTTGATGGTAAACGAGCAAACACCACCTCCATGTCTTGCACTTATGTAACGACACCCTAAATGAACCCATCAAGAGAACAATACACATGTATCCGTATTCCTTATTTTTCCTGTAGTTACAGACATCACAGGACACAGGCGCAGCGTCTGGCCGAAAACCTTTCAACTAATTCAGCCTTTTCAAGTCCTATCCTCTCTTGAGCGTGTTGATGCGGCGGGTGTCACTAAATGCTTCGTCTCGCCGCAGACAAAAGCTCGCTGTCACTAAAGAGAAGCAGGGGCAGATCACTCAGCCGACAGCAGCAGAGTGAAACACTTTGTGGAAGAGCAGATGAATGCTATAACCGACCTGACTCAGTCAGCTAAGCCGATTTTTTGCTTGTCCTCCCTCTGCATCACACGAGTATTTCTGCTGACTGTTTGCCATCTGAAGGCAACTCTATCATGAAACTTTGCTTCTTTTCATGTCAAACTCAAGCGAACACAAATAAATGGATGAAAAGTACGGTGGCCTTGAAAGGTGGGCGACTGCAACAAAATAAAATACACAGAAGGAATGCAGTCATATTGTTTCTTTTCACAGTCAAAGCGGTCTATAAACATTTAACTACCAGGAGAGAACACTTTTCTTCTTTTTTCTGTTTTTCTGACACTTTAACGTTGTGATGAAGTCATTTGAAGCAATAACAAAGCTAGCCAAACCGCATGACCCCATGTGCAAAAGTAATTCCCTCCTAAATCTAATAACTGGTTTGCCACCATTACGTTTATGATGACCGAGTCTTTTACATCGCTGTGGAAGAATATCGACCCACTCTTCTTTGCAGAATTGTTTTCATTCAAACACACTGTGGGGCATTACAACTTTGACTAGGCCATTCTAAAACATGTATTCAGAGGTGGACTTGCTTAAGTATAGAACTCTTGAAGAGGCAATTGAAGCATCATTTCTACATTGTTTGTATTATGATTTTTGCCTGTTTTTGAGCGTTTTTTTTCTGTTATATTTATAAGGTATTTAAAAAACATATTTTCCAAAATAAGTGATTTTAAGATGATCTAAATAGATATCTAAAATTTGCTGCTCATTCAGCATATAGACATATGTCAGGGGGATGATGTAGAGATTCTCTCATGTTTTAACAATGCCATTAAACCTACATCACCTCTTACGTGAGACACAAACATTTAAAAGGTAAATGGGATGACAAATCACATGCAGCACTCAGAGAGCAGCCATCTCTGTTAACCTGAGAGTCTATGGGCTGAACATTTCTCCAGGGTCAGCACTCATAACCCCCTGCTCCTACCCCCATCAGGAGTCAAATAAATATGCATGCCTACACTCGAACACATTTGCATCATTGAACTACGCCTGTCTTCTTGATGCAAATCTGGCAGCCTGTAGAGGGGAAATTGGGCCAAGATGAGGGCTGGGTTAGAGCATGTGTGTTGGATTCAGGATAGGTATTCCTGGCGACCCTCAAGCTTGGCTGAGCGCGAGTGTTTCCCCTCAAGGGGCCAAGGTGAGTGCCCAGCGGTAGCAGCTCTCCATGCTCTCCAGCAGGCAGTGAGGACGAGAGGAGAGGAACACTACCTGCCAAGGGTTTGTGTTTCTCTATTTGCAGAAGGGATAGACAGAATGGAGGTCAAGTGTGTCTAAGTGAGGATCCTTGTGTTAGCTTTACAAACTAAATGACTTGAGGTGAAGGAAAAGATACCAGAGAGGACAGGTTCAACAAGCTCCTTCTTGGATTATTTTTGCTGAAAAGGCTTTAAAGTAAATGGCAACAGAACACCCTCCACAATAAATCCTGTCAAAGATGTGGAAAAATAAATGATTTTTTAATGCATTAACATAATCAACTATTCCTATAACAGAAATGTAATGAAAATCGTTCTAATTTAAGCTTTTTCAAGTTGATTTGAGGGTGTGGGAACTTATAATTAGTAATAAACACCTTCCTGCTTCCAGGGGTATAAATATGATGTGACACAGAGGCCATTTCTATTACTCATTCTTCAAAATGGGAAAGGCAAGAGAGCTGGAGATTCAGTAAGCCATATTTGGAAATTTGGAGATGGCAACAAGGAAATAGTCATCTGCCTGAACGTGGACCCAGGTTTAATGGGTCCACCACAACCAGTGTGAAAGATGATTAGGGGGATAACAAAAAAACATCTTCAGTGCTCACTGTTGGAGAACTGCAGCACAGAATGGCATTTGAGGACCACACCAAGACTCCATGAAAACCCATTAGATGCTATCTACATGCTAACGAGTTGTAGGGGAGGCATGCCAGGAAAAAGCCTTTTCTGTCCTACCATCACAAACATAAACATGTTTAATAAATGCTTCCTTTTCTCTCAATTTAACATTTTTAGCCAACAAATACTCCAGGTTGCTCTTGCATGAAATAAAAAGAATATATTTGGAAAACCTGACAAGCCAACTATCAGGCATGGCGAGTGATGTGTGATGCTATGGGCCCATTTCTCTTACAAAGACCCTGGGAGGCTCGTTACATGCATGGCATTATGAATGCTTTGTAATAACGGGAAGCTTTAATTAACAATGTTGTGATTGGGATAATTAACCGAATGACCAAATAAACACAAAAATGGTTCATTATAAACCAAATCCGCCTTTCTGCATGACCACAAACAGTTATTTCATAATGTGGGACTTTTATAACTACAGATTGGATTTTTCTGAATTGTTTTAATGAGAGCTGATTCTGCTGAATTTATTTTAAAGCTTTTTCCACATTTTTTTTGTTTTATGTAGAGGTTTTCCTCATTTGACTGTTCTTTATAGTATATAATCTTTATTTTCTGGTAGCTACGTTGAAGTTTTTTGTCCTTCAGTCTTCTTCAGTCTCCTTGAAGTCAAAGTGAATGGGAGTTGATTAAGTGCCTCCATGAGGGATTTATTAATTACTCAGTGGGATTTATTTTCCTAAGCAGCAATAAATTGGAAATATTTAGCTGAAGATGCAATAAATAACAAAAAGCAAAAGTTCTTCAAGTTCCAGTAAAGAACATATATAAGAAGGGCTACTTAGGTGGAGTTGAATAGGTACATTTGTAGGCGTGTCAGTTTTGAAACTTTATTGCACAACCGGAACCCATGAAGGAAAATAAAAATCTTTTAATGTAACGACGCCGATTAACAAGCCTAAACTTTTGCTGCCGGCTTTCATGTTTATCAACAGCGGTTGGTGTCTGTCATTTCTAAAATAAATGCTGCATATCTTCTCTGCTGCTTTATGATAAGACCCAATAAAATAATGGTCATAAAATAAAAATGATTAAAGGGTTTTACTGCTTTATTGCGAGTCTCGCCTGTCCGAGATATTTACAGTTTCCATATAAAGTCGCGACGAACGACATAAAACTTGCTTTGTGAGAGCTCGGCTCGACTCAACTGGCAGAGTCCATTTAAAAGTTATGTGCTTGGAAAACACAGGGGCTTACATCCTAATTAGACATTCAAACAAGAGCTTTAGCACTAATGAACTTCTTCATGTCCGCCTCAGTTGCCTCTCTGCTGAACAACCCTTTTACTGATTTTCCAGGTCACATACTTTTCCCATTCAGTTTTCCATAGTTTATCCTTGCAAATGCATCCCAACAAGAAGCACTCATCTCTTCCCTTTGATCTTGATTAAACATTCTGTCAGATTTGTACATTTTAAGGTAATCAAAGTGCCTTTTGATCCTGGCAGGAGGATCAGGAGTAAAAGGGTAAAATAAAATGAGCTGAGCCGGCTACACAGCCTTGATGTTTTCCTTGAAGAACTCTAGAAATTAGATTGTATGGATCTAGATATGATGTGCACACATGTAACAGGATTTGGTTAAAAACAACTGCTGATGAGAAGCTGATGGTGAGCTCAGAGAAAATCAAAGTCAGCACTAATGGTATCCTGTGTGCTTGAAGGGTTTGATCACCAGCAGGGTGTTGAGCTGTCGGGTCCTTTCTCTTCTCTCCTGCCGCGTCGATTTTACTTTCAAGTTCAGGATTACACGTGATGATTTTAGGTGTCGAAAAATGGGTTTGATCAACAAAATTAGAAACTGGGATCTGTCTTAGAAAATAATCTCAAAGGGCTAAAGAAAGCAGCTCTATCCTTCCCACTTACTGTCAACATATTAGGACAATCTGGGTTTCTTCATGGCGTTCTCCAAGCTGAACAAGGAAAGGTTATGTGCACCTTTGTGAACACGGGTTTTGGCAGTCTGCTGCTCTGGAATGTAATGTAGTCTTGTCAACACAGTGCCAAGTTAGAAAAACATCAGCAATGATCTCACAGAAGACACAGTTGCTGCACATAAATCTGAGTTATGAGGCCATTTCCAACCATTCTACAGCTAAAAAGATTATTTGCAAGAGGAAAACCTTCACGACAGATGGTAATCTTTCGAGCCATGGATGTTTTAGCAAGTTCACCCCAAGGTCAGAGAATGTATTACACAATGAAGATACCAAAAAACCCTGAATGCTTCATTTCAGACACTACCAGCCACAGTTACCATATAAATGTGTTCATAAAGGGATCATTACAAAAGATTCAACAAGTATGGCTTGTCTGAAAGGGTTGCCAAGACAAACTTCTCTCTAAAATAATGACAGAAGGACTTTAAAGGCTTTTGAAAACAAACAGCATGTCAGCGCAAACAATTTCATTTCAAATGTCAAACACGGCAGTGGATGGGTGATGCTTTGGGTAAAACTCCACCGTTTTATGTCAAATGTTCCGACCGCTGAAACTTCCACAAACTGGTTGATCAACAAGACAATAATCCCAAACACAGAAGCAAATCTACAACAGAATAGCTGAAAAAGTAAAGGATCCGCATGTTGCAATGGTCCAGTCAAAATCCAGACTCACAGGGACAAACTTGCAAAGTTTAAGAACCCAAAACAGTTGTGTCAAACTGACGCTGACATCTTTGAGCCTCACAGCCTTTAAAAACACCATATCAAAAGCTCTTTTCTTCTATAACACTAAAGTGCACACATATACACTCAGGCATTCCTCCCCTTGTGAGAAAGGTGCTTTTGAGCCAAATGTGTCACTGGTTTCTAAGCCTCAGTGTTCCTACAAAACCAACGAGCCGGGGATCACTTTCTCACCCGTTTCACCTGCTTGTCTTAAGGTGCTGCGTTCCTGTCAGAATCACACTTTCCTGACACATCTGTAAGTGTTTTCTTCTTCAGCTCCCCCCTCTTGCTCCATTGAGAAAAAAACAGAAAAATAAGAGATAAAAAGAAAGATTGTGGTCATGTTGCTCGTGTCATCCACACAGCTAACAAGAAATAGCATCATACAACATCCGCCACCCATCTGCCATCTTTTAAGGAATCAACAAGGGGAAAAGAGGCATGATTTTGTGCCAAACACAGCATCACCAATAGCTTTAAAGTTCAGTAGGTGATTCAAAGAACTGGCAGCTGGACAGCTCCCCGCTACAGCAGGCCTCCTGGATCGCAAAAGGCAAAGAAGAGGCCATCTGTGCTGAAGACAATTGGTCTCCTACCTGCCGAGGGTCCAGTGGGAGATGAAACAACGTGCAGACGGATCAAAGGTAAAGACAAAAGAAGTAGGGAGACAAACTGACAACTGGAAATGTAGGTGAGGAGAGGAAGGAGGAGAGCTCTAAAAGATCTCCCTAAAGAAAACAGAGGGAACATCCATCCCTCTTTGTGTTCTGTAACAGCTTGTTTCTGCCCGGCTTGGTCTAAGACAATCTAATTCAGACTTTTAAGGGTAGAATGGAAAGGTAGAGATATTTAACCTTGCTCGTGCGAAAAACAAACTGGATTCACATATTAGAATAATCCCAAACAAAACATCTTTTCACTCCCCAAATGTACATGTGTTCTAAAACCGTCTTAGTGCTGCCCTCTTGAACAGTGGTTACTGCAGTTGAATTTTCCTATTGGTTCAAACAGTACAGCTTAGTACATGTTCATGTCACACCCCCCATGTTTGGGTGAAACCATCTCACTGCGACATGCCCCCCGTAGCGAGTCAAGAGTTGGAATTGTTCCTCCATTGCCGCAGTAGCACCAGCTTCAGACATCGCCGAATCAGTGCCTTCAACCGGTGGCTAACTGACAAGACACAGGACTGCTGGGTTCTGTAAAGCCTCTCTTAACCTTCAATGATGAGAGGGGTGCTGCCACTTTCCCTTGTCCTCCTGACCACACCCCTGCTTAACCCCCTCCGCTCAACCCCGCACTTGGCGCTGCGCATTTTTGTGGCATTTTTCACAATTTGTCTAGGGCGGAGTAATTCTTTTACATGGGGTTAAGTTCCACTTTAAGGAGCAACTTTAAGCTATACACTGAGGCCTGCAGCAGCTGAAAGGCAGTTTAAAGCGTACCAACAGTCTGCCTTAGAGAAGAATCAACTGAGTCAAGTATGGTGTCATCTGCATAAAGATGAACGAATCAGGTGTTTCCTATCTCATTAAAAATAGAAAATAAAACAGGAACTAAAACGGAGCCTTGGGGGGCTTCTAAAAAATCTTCAGAAAACTTGCTTTAAAATGCTGTGGAAAAGTATTTTTTCCCTTAAATATTGTTTCTGTTTTGGCTTTTTTTGTCATTAAAAAAACTTATCTATCAATATCATACTGAGATAGCCTGGGCAAATAAAAAATGTGTCTTAAAAATAAAATCCAAGTCAACTTGGTCCTTTGTAAAAAAAGTCAATTATGATATAAATATGAATTGTGAATAAATTACAGTTTTTTTTTACATTTCAGTAGCCATACTCCAATATCACTTCAATAACTCAGGTCTGTGAGAATAAAGTAGGCTAAAAGATCTCAAAAGGTGACACATCATTCCCCGATCTAAAGCCCTTCAAGGGCAGATGAGAAAAAGTCATTGCTATTACTACAACAATGCATCGACGACTATTCAAGGAGGACAAATAAAAAATTTTAAAAGACCTAATACCAAATCTAAGCCTCTGCAGGCCTCTCTTGCCCTAGTTTAGGTCAGGGCTCACGAATCATCACAAAGAAAGACTTGGCAGTTCTAAGGCCAAAACTGACAATGTCCTACCATCTATTCATGACCTTAAGGAAAATCACACCTGGATCGTGCAGCAGATAAATGATCCAAAGCTAACCAGGAATTCCAATTCTGAATGGCTCAAAAAAAAAAAAAATTATTTTGCAGTGGCCTAGTTATAGTCCGGACACTAATCCGATTGACAAGATGTGACATGTCCATAAACAGGTCATTCAAGATGGGAAACACTACAATGACAGATTTATAAACAATTCTGCAAAGAAGAGTGGGGCAAAATTCCTCCACTGTGATGTTAAAAAGTTACTGCCAACCAGTTATTAGGTTTAGGGCTAATTACTTTTCACACAGTTTTGTCTGATATTGCAATTTGATTGATTCAGGTATGTCAATACAAGCACAATACTCCTTGGGGTTCAAAGCAACAATACTTTCATTAGCTTCCAAAATAGCCTGTGTTATGGTACTAGGTCCTAAAACCACAGTACCGTTCACTTAACAGAGGTTATCGTCAAACAAGTATTCATTCAGTGGTGTGTTTATTTGGATAGAGTGCAATAATCTTTAGATAAGGAGGTTATGCCCTTTAACAGAGGCAGAACAAGGCAGCTCAAAGGTTTAACAATAGTTTTGAGATCCAGATTAAAAATATGAGTTTTAGGTTAAGCAATGGTGATTTGGAGGTTTTAAATCTTGAATTCCAATACTGTGGTCCAGAAGATAGTTTTCAATGAGCAGTGTTCAGTGCTTCATGGATAGCCGTAGGAGAAAAAGGCTCACATTTCAATGCAGATGTTTCAATATACCACTACTGTTTAGCATTGTGACAGCTAGTGAAGCTAGGCTTCAATAAAACCCCTCAGAGGCTGAAACAGACAGAAGCAGATTGCAGTCACAGCTTGAATAGTCAGAAAATAGAAATAGAGATGGTTGTTGCAGAAGGTGTGCCGTGACAAGATTTCAGTCTTGTATGCCTCTTAACCCAAACCAAAAGAAATGTGAACAGGGTTAAAAATAACAGTTGGAGAAAATTTCAAACCCCGACTGAAAGACGGGAGAGTGAATCATAACCCACTTCTTTAAACTTTAGAGTTTATCCCATCTGTCCTCCTTTGAAAGATTGAGCTGTGGATCAACATTCTGACCCGACAGGGAGAACCTTCAAGCACAAAACCACTTCTGACTCAAGTAGTCTCCCATTTTTAGAAAGAGCATCAATTTCCCTGATGCAACACAAAGTTGTTTGGTTATTTTATTCTTCGTTCCTTCTGTCAGGGGGACTCTTAGTGCACCATTCCTGGAAACTACCTTAATGGTGTTCTGAACCTGAGCCCTTAAGATACTTATCCTTAAAGTTTATAGTATCACTGCCTACAATTTCATAACATTTTTTAGGCCTCAGTCATCAACGTAACCATCCCACGTTCGAGTTCTGACCCAGGAGAACTATGCTGCATGTCTCCCCCATCTTCCACCTCACTTCCTGTCTGCCTACTTTGGAATAATAAAATAAAGGCCACAAGTGCTGCAAAAAAAGAAAAAAAAGAAATACAACCTCTAAGGAGCGTCCACATGCACACACGTTGCTCCACAGCTCAGATGTCCTTCCTGTGAACCTTGCAGTCCCAGTCTGGGGACGTCGCAGCAGTGGGACTGTGGCCTGGAGGTTCAACGGTGAGCTTGTTATGCCAAGGTCGGCCTTTTTAGTCCCAGTCCAGCTGAGCAGTTCTGTATGAGGAAATTGAGTGAGAAAGGCTTTCCGCTCCCTTTACATCTATTGTGGAGGTGCCCTTGAGCGAGATACCGGACCACGCTCTGCTCCAGGGGGACAGCTGAATGGACAGCACCAGCAGCAGACAGTTAGACAGAGCAGCAACAGTGTCACAGTGTGTTAAAATCCAAGTGTGGAGGAGGACACAGGTGCAGCATGGTCAGAAATCCCTCGACGACCGCCTTTGCTTTGTTCAGTACAGTAAGTCACTGAAATGAGATCCGCTAAATGCAAGCTATTTGCTCTAGAAGTAACGAAGAGTTCAAATGATTTAAAGAGGTTTCCATCTGCAGCACCACTGCTGCGTGCCTGCGGAGAAGTGAAGTAGGCCAGAAAGAGAGGGTGAAATCAAAGAGCTGAAGTATTCAGAGCTCAGGCTTAAATAATACTGAAGGTATCTCTGAGAAATAACACGTAAACAACACAGCGGGATTATTTATGTCAGATTATGACACTCAAAAACAAAAGTAGATACCTGAGGGAAAATGTGCTGCAGATACTCTTTGATGTAAAACTTTTGCTGATAGTTATATGTTGTTCTCTTGTGACACAATTCTTCTTTTCAGATTGTCTGATATATTATCAGACTGAAAGGCAAATTGTTCCTGATGCAGTCTGTTTTCTTTGTACAGTATTAACACTCATCGAAATTTCTCACACTTTGTATAATTTTGAAGAGGAAGGGAAACGATCTGTGGTTCTTCACATTTTTCACAAGTAAAAAACTGAAAAGTGCGGCGTGCTTTACATTTTGCCCCTTTTAATCTGATACCCCTAAATAAATTCAAGTGCAACTAACTGCATCAAACAGAGCCCCCCTGAGGACCCCTAAGCTGAGGACTGTTGCCTCCTACAAACTCTAAAATCTGTTATCTGCACAAACTAGACACTGGAGTAACACCACACAGTATTAGGGGCAGGGTTCAAGCAATTGTTATAAATAGGTGAAATTGAGCAAGGAAGGCTAATCACTGGAGGCAGGCGGACAAGAAGAAGCTGTGCATGCTTTGATTCGAACAGACAAGCCCTTCTCAGAGGTATTCGCACGAATTAAACTCAAAGTGAGGCTCGTCAAGAGCTGACGCACCTTTTTCCACTCCAACGGCGAGGAATCCACCTGCCAACTAGGACTCCCACAGAGCACAGTAGCGAAATCAAATGGAGTTTTAGCCTCATGGATAAAGATATACTAAAGTGCAGCCTGGTGTTCATTTTTCATACAGTAAACTTCCTACATTTTTAATTAAAACTCCTAACCTGAGGACTGTTGCCTCATACACATTCTAAAAGGGGTGACCTGCAGAATTAGACACCAGAGCAACTATAAACTTTAATGAAGTGTTTGTTTTGCTTGATTTCCTTACGGTTACAGTCATGTTGGGGCAGCTAGAATGAAAAGTAATGGCGGACGTTTCCCTCAAACAGTTGGAATAAGCCTCCCAAAAGTGCTGGGAGCTTATTAACAGAGCCAAAATCTGCAACAATCCTTTGAGAGAAATCTGTTAGCGACAGAGAGATTATCTGAAATTTAGCGGTGGGAAACAAAAAGCTTGTTTGTGTTTGTCACATAAGGTGTATCATTTGTGACAGAGTTGAGGATCTGCAGCTCGCTCATCATTACATATGCATTAGAGGGTTTTTGTGTTTTCTAAGAGACTGATTATGTGTCTTGTGGATTTACCAAAGTCAGATGATCCCGCTTCACACGGAATCAACACTTAAAGACAGCACAGAAGGGACAAACATGAGCTCCAAGCAACAGAGAGATGATTAATACAGCTGAAACCAGATATTTATATACACCGCATTAAAAGACACACAACAACTTCTTCTCAGAGTTTTAGGTCAGTTAGAATTACCTCAAGCATTTCAAGAATTCAGAAGTTTACATACACTATGATAACTACTTAGATTACAATTAGCAACTCCACACCGGGAAAAAGATCCTAATGTTGGAGACATGTCCTGTAGTTTGATAAAACCAACATTGAAATGTTTGGATAATGATCGTTGTTACATTCGAAGGAAAAATTGGGAAGCTTGCAGATCTAAGAACACCATCCTAACTGTACAGCAGAGGCAGAATCATGCTGTATGGCTGTTGTGCTGGAGGAGGGACTGGTGCACTTCACAAAATAGCACCATGGCACCAAAGAACATTATGTGGAAGTACTGAAGCAACTAAACATCCCAAGCCATCAGCCAAGAAGTCGATGCTTAGGCACAGATGGGTTACATGGTTTCCCATAAAAAAACTGCCAACAGAGCTAAAAAGATGTGTGTGAGCAAGGTGGCCTACAAACTGACCCCAATTACAATAGTTCTGATAGGGAGAGTGGTCCAAAACCCCAGCAAACTATTGTGAGAAGCCCGTGGAGGGATACAGAACATCTTAGACCCAAGTCAGACAGTTTAAAGGCAACTCTACCAAATAATTAGGAAACGTATGTAAACTCGTGAAACATCTTGAAAATTCATTATTCTGGCAAGTAGAAAATATTTGGTTAACCCTAACTGCCCGAAAACAGGAAATGTTTAGTCTAATCTTTTTATACACTGTAAACATCTGGTTATCACATGTACATGTTTATGATTGAGCAGTAATAATTATAACAAAGTGAAATAGTTCATGGTTTTTAAATTGAGCAGACTTCTCCATTTCAGCCAATGTAAACAACTAATTCTCCTCTCCTTGTGCATCTCTACACAATATAAAGTCTGTGCTTTTGTCCCCCTTAGGGTACAGCCTCCTTGTGACTGCACCAACTGACTGACGCACGGATCAACAAAAACAGACACCTTTATATAAACATGTCACATTATGCACCTACACCCTTGTTTGATTTAAAGTGAAAAAAAAAAATCCCCGTCTATCATTGAGTTACAAGTGTACAGAAAAGTTTCAGAGACAGAAAAAGAGGCCGTCTTTTACACTAAGAGACACACTAAAAGATTCCTCACAAATAATCTAGGATTAAAAATCCAAGCAGAAGCAATGCCACTGTACTGCACATTTGATCACTGAGCAGGGTGAGTTGATGCTGAGGTGCAGAGTGTGCAAACGTTTCCAACTTCCTGCTGAGTCAACCTCTGTCTGGCAGTCCAATCTGGGTTTGGCAGATCACAGGATAACAGCACTTGCCTGACTGCTTTGTGTCAATTGTAACGTTTGGTGGAGGGAGGATTATAGTGTAGGACTGTTTTGCAGGAGGGTGGGCACATTATTGTCTCCTGGCTCCCACCATGGAGCCTGTGCAAGGTCAGCGGGGGACTCGCAGATGTGGGAATGACCTGGGGGTTTCTGATGGGGGGCCCAGGAGGGGGCTACCCGCCTTGGTGGGGTTTTGTCCAGTGCTCGGGCCATATCCCAGAGTGGTTGGCACCCCGCCTGTTGGCCTATGGCTACCTATGTGTTGGGCTTGTTGAGGAACGTGGCGGCTGTGCTGGGCACCGGTGGGCATCCCTCCCACTAGCCTTCTCAGGGACTGGCCCACCACGGAGAAATACAATGTACCCCTCCTACCCTTCTACCAGGTTCCACCTGCTGCAGCTAGCTGCTGCCAGCCCAACATGTTGGGGGCTCTGGGGTTTTTTTTCTCCTTGGTGCTGGGCAGTCTTGCTGCCAGGGGTTGGTGTGGACCCTGGGGGGACCAGTTAGCAAAAAGACACTCCTAAACCTTGTAAAAAATGTTCCCAGAGCTCTAGCTGTAAATGTGGGGTGATGTCTTAGTGAACCTTATACTTTAAGACTCAGGAGGTCATCCTGGTTTATGAGTGTGAAGGCACTTATTCTCCCTTCTTACATTTTATTTTTTCCTACAGCATCTACTGCAACCACATTCCAATGCAACACAAAATTGTGACGTCTGTCGCACTTCAATGACATAAAAGTTATATGAAATATGACATGACTGTTCAGACCTGGGTGCCGTTGTCAAACCTCAAAAATGTATCCGACTAATTTGACCATGTCTGAAAGTGATTTCAGTTTCATAAAAAAAAAAATAAAATTACTTGTGATGCTCAGACTACCAAAAGAAAAAAGAAAAATCTGATCTGGGTCATATTTAGGTAAAAAAGTCTAATTTGAGACACTTGCCTAGAGTGTGAATGTAGCTTTAATTGAACCTAATTTAAACTTTTAATCTATAACTTTGGAATAAAACTGCACGACTACAGCGTAATATTCAACCAAATATCTGGCAACGATGAATAGAATTTGTTTATTTTGCTTTATTAAATTTTATGACAAGTCAGTAAAAAAAACAAAAGCTCTTTCACGATTGTAAAGTTTCTATCAAGATGATTATTCTTGCAAAACCCAGGATTTACTATGGTGTTACTTGCAATAAAAAGTTTGAGAACCACAAGTTTAAGTCTTCTGCTCCGGATGTGTCATGTGGAACCTTTACCTTAAAATACAGCTAATCTGTAGTTGAACTACAAGCAGACAGGGGATTATAACTCTTGCTCAAGGGTTGCTGATGGGAAAGAAAACACGTCTGCAACTGTACTCCTTTCAGTCTAGGATTCAGTTCATGCATGCAAAATGGAGGGAATAAGGGAATTAAAGTTTAAACAGCAACACAGAAGGAGCCAATGGTTCCCCTTTATTTCCCTGGAGGAGAAGTATTTGAATATCAATAAGAGTCTGTTCGAAATCTGCCACAATGAGACACGAGATGTTTGGAAGGAAGCGAGAGGAAAGGAGGAGACAAAAAGGGAAAAAGTGGATCAGGGATAACTGAGTCACAGGTAAATAGGACAAACACAGTGGGGGAGAGAAAAGCCGACTGTGGAGGGAAACCAAAGGAAAAAAAACTAAAGATTTGGTTTTGAAAGGAAGCGGCAACTCAGCAGTAGCAGCGTCAGCCCCGTTTCTCTCCTCATGTCCTTGTCACGACAACCAGAATCAACTATGTCTGCATGCATCCCCTTCATGTAAATTGAGCTGCATTGCAACGACTGGTTAGGTTGATCAACAATGGCCACTGAGGGGAGTTATACATGCAACATCTCAGGAAGTAGAGATGAGAAACATTTTAGGGGTAGCGGTTGGCTGATGACAAAAGGGAAATTGGGGCATGGGTTGAAAGACAAAAGAGAGCGAAATGGTGCAAGGTGCAATGTCAAACAAAGGAGAGGGTGTTGAAAAGTGATGAATAAGAGGTGAAGTAGGAGGAGAGGAGAGAGAAGTTTGATTACAGCAGATGGGCAGATTATTATGGAGCAGCTGAGGAGGGCACAGGTGGACAGAAGAGGGAGAGAAGGCAAGAGAGGTGGGCACTTGAGCGAAAAGAAAACAACATCTCTCCTTTCTCGTCCACGTAGTGATTTCCCCAGGGAGGGGGAATGCAAGCGAGAATATGCTCATGGTCGAAAATGTCTATTTCTGTCTCCTCCGCGCCGTAAATCTTTACATTAGAAGTGGTAGATCATTTCACGGCGTCCAGATGAACTAAGTGTCACTCAATGTCAAAGAATATATATTTCCCCATATTGTCAAAAATTCTCTCAAAATCTTGGTTTGTGTTAAAACAGGAAAAGGATGCAAGGATGCACATGTGCAGCTAAGCTCAGCTCATACCAAGTGGGAGCTACAGGTGGTGACCTGAATATGCATGAATCTACTCACACAAACATCTGCGAACATGAATATTGCATCAATCTTTCAGGCACCAACACATTTGTAAATCTAGCTCACAAACTGACAAATGTTTCCCCACATCTTTGAGGAGGAATTTGGATCTAAGTCAGTCCTGCAGGCTGGTAACAACCTCAACAAATAATACACCTGACTCAAGTTTTCAGACACCCACCTGGTTGGTCAGTAATACTGTCAAATGTGCATTACAACCTCAAATTACAAAGTAGGGAATTTGATATGACAGACCAACACAAAATAGTGCATAACTGTGAAGTGGAAGAAAAAGGATACATGGTTTTTAGATTTTTTGCCAATAAAAATCTAAAAAATATGACATGCATTTGTATTTAGCCCCCATTTTACTCTGATACCCCAAAATAGAATCCAATGAGACAAATTGCATTCAGAACCAGAGTTCATCTGTCTGTAATTTAGTCTCAGTAGAGGTTTATAGGGAACTTCAAGTCTTTTGGTGCATGTTTCTTACAGTTTTGCTCCTGCTGACAGAATAATCTGCTGAAGTTCAGTCAAACCGGGTGTGACCAACAATTATCAAGATTTAATGTGACAAAATGTGAGAAAGTTCAACAGCTATAAATACTTTTTCAAGGCACTACATGTTTGAATATCTTCCAGGGATGTGTCTTTGGTGTTGCGCTCACTCATGAGGGAGGCTTGGAAAACCACTGTGCCAGCTCACAGGCTTTGGATGTCATGTTTCAATCAGTATTTCAGTAAAACAGAAAATATTACCACTAAAACAGGGCAAGAAGAAGCTAAACTACTTCAAGCTTTTCAGACTTTGAAAAACTGAGTAGCTGAGATGGGACTGGAGGTCCAAACTAGCCATAAAGATGAAGCCACATTTCCACAATACTCATCAGAGAAGTACTGACCATGCAGGGTACATATTCAGCGCTTTATAATATCCCACCTGGCAAGTATCTTAGCTTGTAAATGTGTTTTGTTGCTGCCAAGACTCCTTTTGCTCTACAGCCAGACGGGTTCTGGGTTTGTTAGATTAAAGGAACATCTCCAATGCTCTTCTAAGCCGTATAACTGTACATTTTTAATAATGTTTGGGTCAAAGACTAAACCAAAGGGTTTCATACACTTATGGAGGTACTATGTGTGTGTTTGCGTGTGTGTGTGTGTGTGTGTGTGTGTGTGTGTGTGTGTGTGTGTGTTTGTGTGTGTGAGCGAGAAAACACCAGTACTGAGCACTTGTTACCACTTTGTTTTAAAACTACAGTTGGTAAGTTATCATCAAATGCAGTTAAAAGCCTTGAGCTGATTCAAAATGCTGCAGCAAGAGTTCTGATGAAAATTAAAAAGAGAAATCATTCTTTTCCATCATCATCATCATTTTCCCGGCCACCATCCTTGAGCTTTGGCATCTTGGTCGTGAAGGTCTCCGTTAGGACCATGGAAACCATGCAAAAGGCCGCATACTGAGAATTTGGATGCATGGCAATGAAATTTATATAACAGCCTACTAAATGTTGCCTCCAAGTAGTCAATTGCAATTCTGATATTTAACACAATGAAATTGCAATGATGATTTCAATTTGATATTTTGTGAAGCTCTAACTTTTTAATTTTGAGCGTTTAAGCTAGGAAAATGTTTTTTCTTGCTCAAGATCATCATACAGTGACCTTTCCATCCCAACTAAAAAGTAAAACTCACAGTCACATTCAACGACTATGTATGTATTATTTGTGAGTAAACTAATCATTTGATGTACATGACATTAAAAGAAATAAAATCCACTATTGGTGAAATTTCAACATATTACAGGAGGGGAAGGAGGATTAACCTACTGTGTGCTACAGTGTGGAGAAATGCTTCATTAGATTTTTTAAACTAACCAGTGAAACAAGTGGGATTTATCTTCCATGGAGAGAAAGTTTTAATAAAGGTTGCCTGCTGCTTCCAACCATGACACTGCTGGGTGGGATCTGCCATCTGACTGGCTGTTTTCCAGCAGTGCAGAATGGGAGCGCGGCTCGGTGCATGTTGCCTCATAGTGTGGACATTCTTCCAGATGGTTGTTATTTATGCTAATACAGCTAATACATACCAACCCCACGTGTTTGGGATAGAGGGCGCGTGTTCAGACATCACTCTGCCATTGAAGCAGGGGGGTCTTGAACGTTGTAACACAACAGCTAATGGATGATTAACGAGCTCTGTACAAAACATCAGTTTAGCCCTCAAATATGCAACTGAACAAATAAGATTTATGCTAACTTTATTTAATTCGCCCCTTTAAGTTTTCAGCTTACTTTCATTTCATGTCATGCCAGAAGTCCTGAAATCTCTAACCCAACAGTGATTATTTTTGTCTAATTCTAATTTGATTACTAAGCTATCTACACCATTGCAGAGATGATTACAGGTACCATATTTATAGTAGATTAGTGTAATACCATTACATGGCTACACTGCTCCTGCATTCTGGAACTACCCACTCCTATGGCTCTAGGTAAGCGCCAACGAAAGGTAAAAATGATAATACACGGTCTATTCAAAAATGGCAACTTATAAGGAATTAAGAAAATCACTTTAACCTTTTTTTTCGCTGCTTGTTTGAAGTGGATTCAAGTGTTTTCTTGGCTTACAGAAGCCCACGTAATCTTTGAAATAAAGCAAGACGAATATTCCATGAATGGCGCCATAAGTGTTTACCTGGTGGAGATACAAGGTTAGAACCCCTGCTGGTTTCTTGCATCTATGTTCAGGACGGAGTTGATGACTGATACCAACACTGTAAACATGTTTTCAACAAGTTTACAACGAAGTGAAGAAGTATTCACACTACTTCAACTTTTTTTTTTACATTGGTTTTAAATTACAACCTCGATATATTTTATTTAATAGACCAAAAAAAGTAGTTCACAGTTGTAAAGTTGAAGAAAATCACACATGGTTTTAATTTTTTGTACAAATAAAAACATAAATAGTGTGGTGTGGATTTGTATATGGGCTCCCAGTTACCTTCAGAAGCTACCCAGTTAGCAAAAAGAGTCCATCTGTGTGTAATTTAATCTTAGTCTAACTCCAGCTGTTCTCTGAAGGCCTCGGAGGATTGTTAGAGAACATTAGAGAACAAACAGCATAATGGGGACCAAGGAGCACAACAGACAGCTCGGGGAGAAAGAGTTAGGTTATGAAAAAATATCCACTCCATCATGGCTCCACTGTAAACCTACCGAGACATGGCTGTTCACTGAAACAAAGAGGCATGCAGAGCATTGATTAGAGAAGTTAGGCTCAGAAGCCCTTTGCAACTCTAGAGGAGCTGTAGGAGATCCACAGCTCATGTGGAATCTGTTGACAAGACAACTATAAGTCATGCACTCCACAAATTTGGTCTTTATGGATGAGTGGCAAGAAGAAAACTGTTGTTGAAAGATAGACATAAGAGGGTCTCTTAAAAATTGTCCCCAAGCCATGTAGGGGACACAGCAGACATGTGGATAAAGGTGCTCTGGTCAGATTGAACTAGAGTAAAGTTTTCTGGCCTACATGGAAAGCGTAATGTGTGAGGTAAACTAACAGTACATAACATCCTGAACACTCTTTTACCACATGACATTTGGTAGTGGCAGCATCATGCTGTGGGGATGCATGAAAACGGGTAAGAGTTGATGGAGAGACGGATAAGGCTACATTTGTGAGCAATCCTTGGATGGGTTTTGATTTTCTTTGAGTGTCAACATAAAATAAAATCAAAACCCTTCACTGGCCATCGTGTTGTAATTACCAATATTCCTGCTGCACACAAATATTGTCAAAAAAACAGTAAAGGTCGGTCAACAACAAAAGTTTGATGAAACTGTCCGCCTCCTGATTTAAATGGTGCTAAGGAAAGCACAAAGTCTAACCTTACTGTAGATACATTAGTCCACAGCTTTTCCGAGCTGAAACATCCTTTTCAATGTGAGCAGGCTTTCAGCAGGCTCTAAGGAGGCTGCCACAGAACACACTCGCTGTATCAGCTCCTCAGGGACGTTGATCCTTTCTCAGGCTTTATGGTTGCAAGTTGTATGCTTGACGCTTGTTTATATAGTACCCATTTATGCATCTGAGTTGGCATTCCAAACTGACATTTAAAAAAAATTATGCCCTTAATGTATTCTGAAATATGCTTTATAAAGACGGTAACACACATCTTGTGAGTGTAGGGAGGAGGGTGTCAATAACTGTATTACTTTGAGACGAACCAACTGGTTTGTGCTGGATTCATTTATTTCCAAGCATAACATGCTAACATAATCCAACTGGAAGTAAACACATTCTCTTAAAACCAAACTGTAATCCTTCTGATTTATTGCATCACTTGTTCTTTTTGCAGTTTAAAGTTTTAGATAAAATACAGTAGATTGAACATTTTGCAACATTTTTCAAATAAAACTATTCTTATTTTACTGAGGGGTTTTTTATTACTATTATTTAAAACCTTTCTACTTGATACAGAAACTGAGCAGTGGTCCTGTATGTACCTTTCAGCACATTGTATGCCAAAGAAAGAGTGCTACAAAGAACTCCTTTTTAAAACAAAACCTAACTGTGTGGAT
>JAHHUM010001978.1:0-30952 GCA_036173005.1 Crenichthys baileyi | reverse complement strand
CCTCTCAGTGGGTTTTGGGCTTTTTATCAGACTTCTTCTGAGTTTTGTTCTGGTGGAAACTCTCACGCTGTCATCTGCAGCAGGCAGGCAGGCAGGACCTCTCCCTTTCAGGTCCTGCTGAAGAAGCGTCTCTGGTGGAGTGAAGCCGTGGGGAGGGCAGGTGTCTAACGTCCAGGGAGCGCTCAAATCCCCGTGTGTGTGTGTGTAAGAGGCAGAGAAAAGGTTTAGTACATGGTTCAGATTTTGCACAAACAGAAGTATTGTCAGTCAGTCAGTTAGTTTTTCTCATACCTGTCATCCATTGTCTTTTTTTCCTATTTTCTCTTTTGTTGCTTCCTCAGTCCTTTTTAATATTGTAGAGCTGCAAAAGTTTTAACCCATATATTGATGCACTTGGTGCGTTGTGGTCCATATTTTCTCACATGTTTCTCCCTGGGGAGGAGGAGGTGATCCCTTAGAACAGAACCGCTGTCCCATACTTGACAGCCCTGCCACACCCTTTACTTACTGGTAAATGGGGGAATATTCCTTTAAAACCTGCAGACGTCTCCACAAGAGTTTAGAGCTTTCTGGCTCCCTAATCGCCTTCCCCCTAACTTACTGGTTAGGAGAGCCTCACTCAACCGTACAGGGAGGGGTCTCTACTGGTGAATTACTGTTCACCCGTGCGCAGCGTGGCATCAACCGCGCCAGCGAGGTCCGTACACCTCGCTCCTTTTCCAAGGCGGGAAAAATCCCAGATCCCCTTTGTCCCCAGTAGAAAACTGTTAGTTTTAACCTTTTAGTTAAAATGTAAGAAGTCCTTATTATCATTAACCCTTTTATTATTTTCTCTATTTCTGCTTTTTTTATATTTTGAATTTAATCTATAGGCCTTTGGTTATACTTATCAAACTATTAAGCAAATTATTATTGATTAAATTATGCTGATTCATTGTTTCTCACCGTCTCTGGAAGAAAAAAAAAAGTGGTTCTTTTGGATTCCAGTGCTGAGTCTCCAAGAACACCGAGTCAGCAGTCCTCCACCCCTGAACACTAAAGGGTTTGAGGCAGGGAAGCTCTTCCCAGGTTGATCAGACAACTCCTGCCGATGTCCTCGGAAGAACCCAGTCAAGGAATCCCATCCTCGTCGCCATTTGTTGTAGAAAAATCACTTTTTACAGACAGAGACCGATGATTGTCACTCAGAATCAGCTTTATTAGAATCTTGCAAGAGAGAAGGATTTTTTACAGCATTGGAGATGCGCTCAGTAGTGCTGCCAAATCGTTCTGACCAGACAAAGCAAAGGTTCTCCTTATGAGCTACAACAGTTTTCAAGGTGACTCTCATGAGACCCAGAGAGACGAGGTCCCAGACACAATCTTAACAGTGTGGCATACATATTATCTCACACAGCTGCAAGGAGAAGGCTTAGAAACCATTACTCTAAGACTATATAAAAGAAGAGTGGAGCAACACTGAGGTGTTCTAATACTTTTGTCAGTTCCTGTAGAGTATCAAGGAGCAAATCAAGCAAGGCACTAAAATTTCCATACATTTCTAACTGCAGAGGTCGGGAACAACAAGAAACTATTAGTCGATTATCAATACGTCTTAGAGTAATTCTGGGCCATCCAGAAGGAAAATATGTGAGATTAGCTCAGCAGGTTTTATAGACATGAACAACAAACTCTCATCTACATAGAAATCATAATCTGCACCAAGTTTCTAAATGAAATGGTCCAGAGGAAGCAGGGTGAGGGACCAATGACTGATTTATTCTGTTTTTGCTTGTTTCACTCTTTTGCTTTATGGGAAAATATAATTGTCTCCTTGTTAAATGATAAATTAACTGTGATTTAATACAGTATTTGGTTAGTTGAGTTCAATTTCATTAGCCACACCCAGGCCTGGTTACTGCCAAACCTGTGGGGTCAAGAAATCACTTAAACAGAAGCTGTCTGACAACATGAAGCAGGCAAAATGTATACATTTAAAATGGATGGGAAACAAATTCAGTAGCTCCTTTCATCAAACACTCAAGGCAGCATAAAGGCACGTTTTTGCCTTTCTGTTTGTTTTGTGAAAGGAAGGATGTTGTGGGTTTATGACAGACGTTTATTGGGATCTATCAGTCTGGAAAAGGTTAGGAAGCAGAAACAAACATTAATGTGTTTGGTGAGTTATCATTCACTTTGACAGAACCTGTCTGACAACATGAAGCAGGTGCAAAGATCCTAAATGCCCCAATCTAAAGAAATGCAAGAACAGATGAGAAACAAAGTCACTGACATCTATCAGTCTGGGAAGGGTTGCAAATCCATTTTCTAAGGCTTGAGACTCCACAGAACCACAACGAGAACCTTTATCCACAAATGGGGACAAGGAACAGTGGGGAACATTCCCAGGAGGAGCCAGCCTACCAAAATTACTCCAAGAGCTCATCGACTCCAAGAGGTCACAGGAGAACCCAGAAAAACATCTGAAGTTCTGCAGGCCTCACTGCCTTAGGTAAGGTCAGACTTCTCACAATTGCCAAAAATTGCTTTTGGGAAACCAAGCTCACATACAACTCCACCTTTAAACGGCTCACAATACTGAGCACGATTTGAAGTGGCCAAGTCAGAGTCCAGACTTAAATCCGATGCTGTGGCATGACTTCAAACAGGCTCCAATGTTAACTTTACGGTGGCGGGGCTCCAGTCCAAAGTCACCGGGTACTCCAGTCCAAAGACATGCCTGTTAGGTTAATTGGTCACTCTAAATTGCCCTTAGGTGTGTGAATGAGTGTGTGCGTGGTTGTTTGTGTGTTGCCCTGCGATGGACTGGCGACTTGTCCAGGGTGAACCCTGCCTCTCGCCCATAGACTGCTGGAGATAGGCACCAGCTTCCCCGTGACCCACTATGGAATAAGCGGTAGAAAATGACTGACTGACTGACTGAGATTTGCTCATGAAATAATTACTTGAACTTCTTAATTTCTCTTGACACCTGCGGGTTATGACATGGAAAACTCAAGATGGCAACTTCTGTTCTGTAACTGACCCAAATCTGAATGTCCGACACCACTTAAAAAATCTAGAACTATCCCTTTAACTGTGTGATTTGCAGTGACTTTTTACACCAGAAGCACAATGTTTTTGGTTTATTTAATTTAACTACAGAGATAGCGGCACAATAAATATAAGCAGAGAGTTTGTTTATTGCAATAATCCACATAATGAAGACTCTAATTTCAATGAATCAGGTAGAGGCAGCTCAGCTTGTTGGGAGAAGGAGCAGATGATCCATCTGAGGTGATAAATAGGAGGAAGGAGGAGGAGATAAATGAGCTGGAGCTCCAGTGTGGCTCCAGCCTGCAGACACAGGATATGATTCCAGCTCTGACATGCTTTTAATCAAACCAGTTACACACAGGAATAACTTCCACTGCTTTACCAGTATTAGTATTCTGACTCCATTCAGTGGCAGTGGTAATTAAAAACAGATTATACGGCAGAAAGATTTATTTTTTGGCCTTTTGAGCGTTAGGAGCCCCGAATCGACTCTTACTAGCCAACGCAAGGACATGCGTGGTCTCATCTGGTGCTTTAATTGGAAATTAATCTAAAGTCTAAAAGAAAAGCATGAATAATAAATGCCAAGAAAATGAACTTTTTATTATTTCCCACCTCGGTAAGCAGGCAGAATGTAGAAGTTCTTGACTAACGTTTGGAAGTAATTCTGCTTACAGCTGTGGTTTGATTACAGGAGAAGATAAACGTCTCAAACCTTCGTCATTTGTTGAGAAGTTTCATTACTACTGCCACATATTGCCCTGGGATGGTTAGTTCAGTGTTTTTGGGGGGATATCTGTATTTGGGCCGACATCATTGTTTTAGAAATCTTTAAACCACCTTTACATTTGCATTAGAGGGTTATTTACACCGGGCCTGTGGTAGGTCAGGTTCTCCGCAAATGACCTACCTGTTTGAAACATCTACTGCCAGACTTCCTACCACTCGGATGAGCCTGGAAAACCTCCTAACGCTGACTTCCAGGAGGGGTCCTGATCAAATGAACAACCTCAGCTGACTCCTTTCAATGGAGCAGCAGCTCTAACCAGAGATATTGGAACTAGTGACCTTATCTCTAAGGCAGAACCTGGCCCATCCTGCTGAGGAGACTCATTTCAACCAGTTGCTTTCAGGAACTTACTTCCTTCTCCAGACTACAGGTGAGGATTGGAATATAGATGGAGAGCTTCACCTTTCAGCCTTTGACCCCCACAGCATGAAAACACTGATCCTGCTCAGTCCTACCATCATTCCTACACAAGAATGTTTAGTATGTGCCTCCAGGTGAGGCACATACTAACCCCGACCTAAAGGGGCCACGGCACCTCATGACATTCTCTCCTGAATACATTTCATCTTTAGAGATCTTGGAAGTTGAGCAGGATTAGGTAAAGCCTTCTTTAAGACTTTGGACTCCTGCTTTTGAACAAACTATAAGTCTTCGTGTGGTTTCTTTAGATGGATGAGACCAAAGCAGAGATTTCTGCACAGTTTTTGGAGAAAACCAAACTAAGCACATCAGCACGGTGGTGGAGGGCTGGTGATTTGGGCTTAGCAGTAACAGGACCTGGGAACCTTGCACCTTAAATCTCTCAGACCACACAGTCGTAAGCCTTCTCTAGATCCACACATCACATGTGACCTTGATGTTCTAATGGTTCTGAACCCTCAGCTACTTTACAGTCCGGATCTGGTCCACTGTTTCACAGCAAGGCTGAGAGTCACGCCGCTCCTCTTTAATCTGGGGATTTACGATCTGTTGTAGGCCTCTGCTGTAACATTCAGGAGCAAACCTTCCCAGGAAGCCTGACAAATCTCATCCTCTCTGTCTGGTACCCTATTTTTAAAATCTGGACCACCACTCTGTTCTGCTGGTGCATGGGTCTTGTCCTGTCTCTTCCTGTCAGATTAAAGTCTGTCAGTGGAAAAACTCTGCTTTTTAAGCTAACCAGAATAAGAACCAGGGCTGAGCATTATCCCAGTACCAGGACTGGACCTCCTTTGATTGAAGAACCTTGGCAGATACCTGCAGGTATAGAGATCCCTGCTGGACTCTCCTGTCAGGATTCTCTTTTTCCAACAAACGCTAAACATCCACAGAATGCATGACCAGGTCAGATTAGAAGCTTGTGTGCAGCATGCCACAAATCGCTTCCAACTCATCACAGCTTTCATTAACAAAGTTTTGCCTTAAATGTTTTATTTCTTGGATTCAGTGAACTTTTGTTCCTCTTCACTCAGACTTAACTCTGATAACTCTGATGTTTTTCCCTCTGAACTCTACTCAAGGGTGTAATTTGCTGGGGGGCTAGGGGATTATGACCCCCCCCAATATAATAACATCACTTTGATATACAAATAAATAATGCATAAATAACTTGTTGATTTTCTTTTATTTTCATTTGCCAGCAAAATAGCATCATCATCTGGTAATGTAACCCCCCACTTGGTGTCACCCAACCTGCTTTCTCCACCAACCATTTACTGATGCTTTACTTTTGATTCAGTCACAGGTGAGAGTGGTTGTACTCTCACAAGAGCTGATAGACAACGATTTTTTTACTGTTGGTCGACAACAACACCTTGTAAAAAGAGCGAAAAATCAAAATAAGGTATATATATATATATAAATATATATGTATTGTTAAGTTAGTTTTCTCTATGCTACTCACACACGCCTGTTCACACCGACACACTGAATGGCGGTGCATGTAGACTAGCTTAAATACAGTGGTACCCAGGTGCCTTGTTAGTCCTGTCACCTGGACCTCTGGTGCTGAAGCTCCAGATGTTTTCAGAGCAGCCTCGAATATCATGAAAGACATTTAGGAGTTCATGTCTGTTCAAAAGACGCATTAAGCCCCAAAATGACAGACTTCACATTTTTATTAAAAACAGTTAGATTTGTTTCTATTGTGTTCCATATAATTACTGTCTGCTCCACCCAACCTGACAATAAGTCTGAAGGAAAATAAGGCAAAAAGTGGTTATTTGTGCACACGCTGCACCGCGACTGCGCAACTACACCACAGGCTCAGGCGGACTGGCAATTTGTCCTTTCTGGAGAGGTCTGGAATGGCTGTTCAGTCCAGGATCGTCGGCCTGCCTCATTAATCACCCGAAAAGTTACACTGAGCCTCATCTAACACAGCTACAATAGGGGAGACGGCTCATCTCAGAGCAGCCGTAGAGCCAACCAGAGAGAAGGAGTCTGGTGGGGGTGTTCGCCCAGGAACACGTGGAAGCAGAGCAGCTTAACCTAGACTGAAGTTAGCGTTAAACCTGAGAGCTGGCTCAGAATGAGCTAATTGGACACTGGCGCTAATCACTGATTCACCAGCAAGACATGAGGTGGAGGTTCACTAAGGAGCATCATCAGGGCCATGATGAGAGACTTTCACCTGAGCTACAGGTGAAGTTAAATGGCCTGAAACAGTAGAACCCTCTCTGTGAGCTTCTAGCTGGATCTGCATCATGATGTGAAAAATATCTGATCTTTAGTCAATGGTTCATGAAAGGAGGAACATATTTTAATGAAATGTTGGGATAGCTCACAGCATAATTAAAATAAACATTTTTAGGGTCTTACCATTCCATTAAGATCTAAGAAAATTAATTTTACACCAGTTTTCCTTTTAGAAATGTAAGAAACTATGACAATGGAGCCACAGATGTGGGAGAGAGAGTAAAATTTTAAAAAGTCATTAACATAGATGAGAAAAGAAGCGCATTTATTTGAGCCTCAGTAAACATCGTTTCTCTGAGTTTAAGAACAACTTTAGTCGGATGGACGGAGCAGAAAGTTTTTTCTAAATATCTCAAAATGTGTCATTATCTGCTTCAACCAAATGTTTTCTTCATTAGTTATAAACTGTTAATCTTCATCCTTCACTTAAACTACTAACAAAAAATTAAAACCAACTAAAGTCAAATTATTGTGAAGTTTTTGAAACACCACAATGCAGCATTCATGAATATGAAGGTGCTCTAAAATGTTAAATATTTGGTTCTGTGTTAGAAAAAGATGAAGTAAAAGTAAGCTTTTTATTAACTGTTGAAATGATGTGGAGCAGAAAAACTGCAGAGTCAATACAAAGAAAACAGGAAAGTTCAGTAAATCACAGTAAAAGCGTTAGAATGAATTTCTAAAACAGGAACGCAAAATTAGCCTGACTCTATAAAAGTAAATGATTCAATAAATAAATAACTAGGCAGAGAACTTAACCCCCCAATGCTAGAGCCAAAGTTACGCTCTTGACTGTACCCATCGCTGTTAAAATCCATAATGTGACTGAAAAGCTGTTTGTGTTTGATATGAGCAACAAAACAGACCAGAACAAAGCCTTGTGGCTGCAGATAATTTATTATAAATTAAGGAGGAACTGGTCAGTTTATGACTGAAACCTGTGTAAAACAGCAGAGCTGATGGTAGAAGGTTGGAGAAAATCAGTAAGCCGTTATCAATCCCTTTTTAAGCAGTTCATTCCTTGTAACTGCCCTAAAATGATAATTATTCCAGCAGACAGTTTTCCTGCTGCAGAGAGCCGGAGAGCTTCAGGAAGGTTGATGGAACCCGTGGAGAAACTGACATGGTGTGTTTTTGTCATCCTACTGAGACTCGCTGAATGTAACGATGTTTGTTTACAGCAGCTCTCCACAGGAGGACTTTAAACCACCCGCCACCTGGATGAAAAATCAATAGAGACGTGATATTTAAGTCTCTGAGTTCATGTTCGAACTGTTTTAACATGATTGGAAACCAGCGGCTCCCGGGGAGGATGCACACCATGAAACAGGAACCTTAGCTACCTTTAGCTTCTCCTGTAGAAGACCTCATCTCTGAAGTTCAGTCGGCACTGATGATAAAACTTTATGGATTTTATCCTGCAGTGGGAGGGCATCCGGCTTCATTATCAGGCAACGAGCGCCAGCGTTCTTTGATTTGTCAGGAGATTTCAACACGTTTCAGCAATATGTTGATGTTCCCGAACAGGTAGAAGCTGCACAGCCAGGAGGGCAATAGAAACACATTTAGGATTTCCTGTCTGGAATCTAAACCTAAAGTTTATGTTTTAGCAGGAAAACTACTTATTGTAGCTGTCTTGTGATGCTAAATTCTCAGTCTATTAAATATAAGAGTAATTAGAGTACTAATGCGTTCCAGGTGTGGATCCTCGGGTCTGAGTGTGCAGGAAGTCTGTGGTGATATAAAAGCAGGAGGTCAAACAGCTCAGATCCTTGGAGGACTGTAGATCCTAAAACACTGATGTTGGCCTAAAGACTCAGGAAAAATATGGAAATGTGTTTTTAGCATTTCCAATCCTAGATAAAGATCAAACTTTTAAGATTAAATATGAAAAAAGGCTTTAATTAAAGTTTCAGAAGTTGAGAAACAATTGTGCCATTGCAAGAAAAAAATGGTATCCCAACAGAAGATCTCATCTGGAGATATGAACTAATCTGTTAGTACCACCAAATGAGCTCAAGCTCTCAGTCTCAACATAATGAGATAAACATCTCTAGATCCTTCCATGGAAATCATGTTAATCATTGGTACATGCATATCAGGAACATTCATCAGTGACCAAACTTATCTTTTCTTCGGTTGTTTGAAATCACTACAACCATATCGATGGTAAAAACTACAAGTCAGAGTTTGTGTTTATTGACCCTGAAATCGGCATCTTTCCAGTTCTGGATAAAATCGGCATCTTTCCAGTTCTGGATAAAATCGGCATCTTTCCAGTTCGGGATGGAATCGGCATCTTTCCAGGTCAGGATGGAATCGGCAGCAGCTTTTCTTGTGTTACTAATATATTTCTGTGAGTTCTTAAACATTGCTTCAAATTTATCTGGTTGTTTTATGAGTTCATGGTTCAGTTAAATATATTTGTTTAGATTCTGGGACATGTGGACGCATGTGGTTTGTCAAGGTCTAGTGTCAGAACGGTGTTTCTTTAGATAGGATGGGACAGAAATAAGATCCAGACAGTCGGGAGGTTTTAAAACTAATACGATCTTAAACTAAGATGTGAAACTGAGTGAATCAGTTTTTGGTTATCTCCTTTTCAGCCACACAATAAGTAAAAGGTACAATAATTCATGCTCAGGTTTATATCCAGTAATGGATCCGTTTCTGTCATCACACAGCTCAGTTGTTACCTGAGGAGCCGTGATACTCTGAAATAAGCTGACGTACCTGCAGTTCATCAGAGCCGTGAGCAGGCTGAGCCATCACTGCCTGCAGGCCCAAGCTTTGATGTCTCTAGTTATCACACTGCAGCAGAATCACAGCTCTCAGACATTCAAGTGCGGAGGAGGAGGGGAGAAAAGCGAACCTTTTACATTTGTGTGCTGAGACGAATTATCTTCAGAGGCTTTTTGTTGTTTTAAACAGCAAGTAGCTGTAGAACTTCTCTTTAAACAGAGCTTGAAGAATAGAGGCTGCAGTGCAGCGAGCAGAGGGAACACCAGATAACTAAGAAACAAAGATGGAGCAGAACAGAAGACAGAAACTGCTGAGGATGGAGGGAGAGGAAACAAATGATACCAGCAGAGTTCATTTCCAGTCCTCACACTGGCGTGTCTGCAGTCGTTACGCTCCAGCAGCCTGCTGGTCACCTCAGTGCTGCTATTTATCAGGAGCTCACCGCTTTTTCTTTTACCACCTGTCCATCTTCCTCTCACTGAGACATTTCATCTGACCCAAGAGAATAATACTGGCAGAACATCAAACTCGCACAGAGTTGGTGTTTTTCAGGCAGTCTGCAGAGACAAAAACCTGCATTTGGTTTTTTCCATCTGGAAAGTTTCTGGTCCAGATTCATGATTTCATGATTTGTTACTAATCTTTCTATTAATTCAGGATTTCCTTGCATTTTCTAATGTCTAGTGAGGTTTGGATCATGGCTCTCTAGTTTAGATGAGGGGTAATCTCTTAATTTTTGCATTTTGGGAAACAAAAACAATGACTTCCATCTTTTTTTCATTAGGCTGGAGGAAATTTTGGAATCCTTAACTCGTTGCTACTATGGACACTATCAGATGTTGATTACACTGTCGTTATGTAGGGACACAGAAATGTAAAGCTGCATGTTGTCAGCACAGGAATGGTAAGAGATGCTGCAATACTACAAACTGAGCTAGGGGGAGCTGTAGATATAGAATACAAGTGGGCCGAGAACACAGCCTTGAGGAAACCCACGTGATTGTTTGCTCTGATATATAATTAACACTTAGAACAGCACATTGGACATAACTGGCACTGTATGTGATATTACCATCTGCATAGAAATGCTTGTGATATTCTATATAATTATGTCAAGAGACATATTTTAAACCTTTTGGATAAAAAAATCCAACCCCTTGCTGTTGGGTTTTCACTGCTGTTGTCACAGAACATAGTGGCTTCTGGTCATTTCAGCCCTTTGCTTTTTTATACTTTGCAGTTTTGGACTTTTTTGGGGCATGAAAATGAGTCATCTGCCACAGAACAGTTCGGGCCGTTCTGACCATGAAGTCATTTGGATCCTGCTGTCAAGGTGTTTTTTACTTTACCACTTTGACCATTTATGGTTTAAAATAATGTACTATTTTCTACTTATAGTCTACAGTAAATAAAAACAAGGTTTCTGTCTCTGCTAAATAAAATTTACCAGAAAATAATTTACATTTTTGTTTGTTTTACCTTTGAACAGTTTTATGAATATTTGTCTCCAGAATTAAAGAAATAAATCGATATATCAGGTCAGTTTTTAGTTTTCTTCCTCCTCAGTAAATAAAAGCATCGTACCCTCTCTGTGACATTTGTCCTAGTTTAGGTTTTCGTCAGAGGTCTCGGAGCTCTTTGTCCTTCCAGAGTAACAAACCCGCTCTCATCTGTCTGAGCAGGTCTGGAGTCCGCTGCCCCCTGCTGTCTCTCTGGATCTCTGCAGCACTGAAGGGATAGTCCATGGCAGCAGCTCTCATCAATAAATCTCCTCCAATCAGAGCAGAATGGAGATCACGGTGGTAGGTGCAGAGCATCTGTGATGGTTTCTGAGTTAAAGCAGCAGTCAGAGGGGGGAGGGGTCTCAGCTGCACATCTGGTTTCCTGGTTCTGGTACTGTCATGTGGGTCCACCACTCTGGAAGCATCTTTGTTCTCCATTAGAGGAGCTGGAAGGATCTGCTGTGGAGCGGCTTATTGTTCTCCATCTTCTCCTCTTCTCCTCTCTCTTCCTGTCCTCTGTCTTTTCTGAGCACAATCCTCTCCTCTTTGTTCTTTTCCTCCTTTCTTCCCTTCTTCCTCTTTATTTTCCATCATCTTTACCTTGCATGTCTTCTAGTCCCTCCGCTGTTTTCTTTTTCTTGTCTTTTACTCTCATCCTTTTGTTTTCTCTGTACTCTTCTTCGTTCCTCCTTTATTTATTTTTCGTTTACTCTTTTTTTACCTCTACTCTCCTACATCCTTTGCTTTCCTTTTTTCCATCCTATCCTCCTTTGTTCTTTTTTATTTGCTCTCATCCATCTTTCTTTTCCCCACATCCATTGTTTCCTCCTCCTTATTTGTTTTCAGTTGTTTCAGTCTGTTTCAATCATTTTTCCACAGTCCTTCCCCCCATGTTATCCTTCTTGTTTCTCTTTCCCGATCCTTTCTTTGTTCATGTCTTCTTTTGTTTTCTCTCTTTCACTTCTCCTCTCTGCTCTGGTTTCCTACCTCCTCTCCTTCCTCCTCTCCTAAGACTGAATTATTGCATCTGTGATGTTTCCTGACAGTGACGTTGATGGAAGCAACTGTACATTTAACAACCTTCATCTCCTGATACCTGCCCTCTGCTTCACACACACACTGATATGTGTGTCACTAACCTTCTGAAGACCGAGTGACCTGATGAGGACCAGTCTAGTTCTACTGCCACAGACCTCCAATTTTAGGCTTAGGGTTAGAAGTGTAAATTAGGTTGAGGTTAAGCATAAAGTCTCTGGGTGGGTTAGCGGGTGCGCGTATAACTTGAGAAACAGGCTTGCACACCCATGCACACCCGTGACCCATGACCTGTTTATACAAGTGTGTGTGATTATTTGTCTTAGATGGACAACAACAGATGAAGACAGAAATGATGAAGAGCAGGAAACAGGAGGGAGGACAGGAAAAAGAGGTGGAGTGTAACTGGCAGAGTTGGTTAATAAACCATGAGATGAATTTGACTGATCTGGATGGGAAAACGAATAATTTAGCAGCTCTGAATTAGAATCTTATGATTTTGTTATCTCCCCTTCTTCTCTTACTAAAACAGAAGTTTAGACCTCAGGTTTCATCTTGCTGATGTTTGTGGTCTTCTCCAAAAGGCAATAGATATCAGGACTGAGACCAGGCTTAGAGCACCAGAAGCAGAAAATTGGCTTCTCTTGCAGAAATGTTGGTGGCACATTAGTCTTCTAATCCTCACTAACAGCGGTATGTAAACTGTTAAAAATTAGGATGGTGTTGTAAGAATTTACAAATTCAATTTATCTGTGATAAAATCTACCGGGTCTCTATTAAAAAAATATCTTAACCTAAATAAAACTTTATTCTTGGATTAATTAAGCAAACAGTTTAATTAAGAATTTGTTTATCTCCTGGATTTCCTTTAATGAAGACATCTCATGAAGCTTCATCGCTCCTATAAACTGACACGCCTGGCTGAGTTCAATTCTTTAATAATGATTTGCATGTATATTGAAATAAATACCTGAGGGGCTGACTGCTTTCTTTAAACCAAAAAACATTTAAATTAAAAATTGAAAGGTGTCGGGGGTCCTGTTGTGGGTGCGGTGCTCGGCGGGGTCTGCCCTGTTGCGCCAGTGGGCAGGGGTGGTGTTAAGCGGGGCCCTTGCCTTGCTGTTGCGGTGCACTGTGTGGTGGGGGAGCGGGATGCGGCGGGGGTGCTCAGAGCGAGGCTGTATGTAGAGCTTGCGCTGGGTGGGTGTGACCTCATCGGCCTCTCGGCTATAGAATTCACCTGTGGGGGTGCCCCTTGGGGGGGGGGGGGATTCGTGGCTTTTGGGGTTTTGGGGACGTGTGTTCGATATGGGTGCCCCTTTGGGGGGGGGCCCTGTGGCAGGTTCATGTTGGGGTTCCCCTGGGGTGGAGACTCTGGGGTCGGATCGGAGCTCGTTGGGGGGTCGGGCCTCCGTCCGGGGCGGCTCTGGTTGGGGGGCTGGTTTGGGGCCCTGTGGACCCCTTTTTGTACAAGCCCCCCTCCGGAGGTGGATGAGGGTTGGGGGGGGACGGGGTCCTGGGGGGGGGCCGGGCCGAGCCCCCGGGTCTGGGCCTGTCTGTTGTCTCTGCCCCGGGGGGAAAGGGGGGCCCCCTCCTTGGTCTGTGGGTGGTTGCCCCTAGGGGCGCCCGGCGCCCGGACCTTGGAGTATAAAATAAAGCTGGGGAGTGTGAGTGAGTGTACGACGTCCATTTTGGGTTTTTTCTTTACTTGGGAGCGAGTGATTTTATGTGTGGGATGAGGGGGGGGTGGGTGACTGTGAGTGCCTGTTTTTTTTGGACAGGTTTGGGTCTTGGCTGCTCCCCCTCCTGGATCAGCTTAGGCCCCCCCCAATATTAGGGGGGCCTATTTCCTCCCCGCCACCCTGCCTGCCGGTGGTTGGAGTCTCTGCCCCTGGTGTACTTGTGGTTCTCGGTGTCTGGGGGGGATGCTTCGGTGTGTGCTGGGTCACACCTGGTGGCTTTCCTGCCGGGGGCCTGGACCCTGGGCTCTGTCGGGCCTCTGTCTTGGGGGCGTGTCCCGGGTCTTGGGTCTCTGGGTCCATGGCTGGATCTGCTCGGGAGTGGACGGGTGCCGGCGGGGCCTGTGGGCTCGTCGCTGCGGTTCCCCGGGGTTTGCACTGTCGCTGCTGGGTGGCCCCCCTGGGACTCTCCACTGCTTTTCCGGGGGGGTTGCGTAGTCCCGGCGGTGGTCCCTGGGGGTTTCCTGGTTTTGGGGGGGGCCTTTTGGATGTCTGTTGCTCGGATCTCCTCAGTGTCCCCCCGGGGGGACCACGGGGCAGGTCGGGGGCCTCACACTCCCTATTGCATATTTCTGTGGAAAAAATTTTATACAAAGGCATCCACACAGGTTTTGATAGATACACAGAGATCTATTTTGGGGTCCCCAACTTCTCACTAAGTACTTTTTAATTTTCTAAATACCGGGTGTTTTTTTGTGTAAAGCAAGCAGGGTGAATCTTTTTACTATTCACCCTTCTTTCTCCCCTCACTCTCTCCCCTTTTTCCCTCTTTCCCTTTTGCCCCACTTCTCTTTGTAGCTTCTGTTTTCCTTTTTTTTCATCTCCGTGTCCGTAACAATTGAAATTTCCCCAAAGAAGTTTAAAATAAAGTTTCTTTTTAAATACAAGCGACCCTTAAGAAATAGCTGTGATGCTCTGCTTGTGAAAGTAAATGTGTTGGGCAATTTCTTGGCACTCAGACAACAATTCTGAGCGCTACTCTGCTGGACAGGACACGGTAAAAAAAAAAAAAATTTGAAAGGTTAATTCAAACTTTAAGGTCTGTGAAAGATTTTGAATGTTTATCCTAAATTTCTCTCATTTCTATGGATAATAAACTGATATTAAATTAAATGGGGGGGGGGGTAGTTGCTTGAGGTTTGCATTAGTTTGACTGAAGGGAAGTTTAGGTGCTCCAAATTTACATAAGCTAATCATCTATCCATCCATCTATCTGTCCATCCATCCGTCCATCCATCTATCCGTCCATCGCCATGCCATCCCATCCAATCAGCCTCTGGGATGTACATATGTTGATCTGACTATGAACTTGGCTCCAATTTTTAAACATCATCCCATTTTGTGTGTATGTGCGGGTGTGCACATGCATGCACAATCCCTGGAGGCCATTCACACTCCCACCCTCTGAAGTTCCCTGGTGGACATGGACAGATTGCAGGACCAGTTTTGCTCTGGGCCCTGCAGGTCTCACACCTGGCTCAATCATTCTGTTTCTGTCACTAAATGCCAAATGTATTAAAATTATCCAGTTGTTTTATTTTAGAGACATGAAGTAATCATATGGTTGTAATGCTGCTGCTGAAGTTTTAGTTAGCTAAAGCCAACAGGAGCATGTCTAAGTAGTTAGGGTGTCAATGTAATATATATTCAAGTATTACTGCTCAGTGTGTTATACATTTTTATTTATATAAATATATTTATTATGTTTCCAAAGTGAAGTTTTTGTTCACTGCTATAAAACCTATGATAGAAAAGGAGAAAAATCTGTCCAAACCAACTTGGCTAAATGTGAGAAAGTAATTACCCCCTAAACCCAATAACTGGCTGTTCCACCTTGGCGGCAGCAGCTGCCTTTATGTGTTTGTGATGATTGCTAATGACTGTTTAACTTTACTGTGGCTCAATGTTGACCTGCTCTGCTTTGCAGAATTATTTTAACTCAGCCAGATTGGTGGGGTTTCCAGCATGACAACTTGTTTAAGGTCATGTTACTGCATCTAAATCCGATTTAAGTCAAGGCTTTGACTAGGCCCTTCCAAAAGCTTCAGTCTTATATGCTGTCTTGGTTTTACTCCAGATGTAACGAGAGACGCGTTCCAACAAAGTAAAGTTTTGTCTCAGCAGGCCACAGAATATTTTCCTAAAACTCTTGAGAATCATTGAGGTGTTTTTTGGTAAATGTGAGATGGGCCTTTGTGCTCCTTTGAGTCAGCAGTGGTTCTGACCTTGGACCTCTCCCATGGTGGGCTTTTTTGCCCAGAATCTCTTTCTCATTGTTAAATCATGAACCTTAACTGAGGCAGTGAGGCCTAAAGAGCTTTAGATGTTGTTCTGGGTTCTTCTGTGACCTCCTAGATGAGTCACGTAATTTCGTAAGGCCAGCCATCTCTGGGATGGTTCTCCACTGTTCCATGTTTGCTCTATTTGTGGATGATGGTTCTCTGGAGAAATGGCTTTGTAACCCTTTGCAGACTGATAAGATGTCAGTGACTTTGTTTCTCATCTGTTTACTTGGTTGGATGACGTGTTGCTTTTTAGCATCTTTTAGCCGACTTCATGCTGTCAGATAGGTTCTGTTTATATGACTAATTACTTACCAGACAAGTGAATGTTTGTTTCTGTGGTAAAAAAGGTTTTTTTTAGTATTTTTAGTAAGGAATTAGATCAGAGAGGTGTTGATAATCCAGGACAGGTTGTCCGATATGTGTGCCCCCAGGAACATAAAGTCCACTGAGCTTCTTGGTCTAGCCACTTATTGTCAGTGCACCATTTAGCAAAATGCTCTACTTCCTCCCTGTAGGCGATCCCTGTAGTCTCTGGGGGCAATCATTGTGATGTTGTCTGCAAACTTGATTCTGTTATTGGAGCCATGACCACATCTGCAGTCATGCATGAAAAGACAAAAGATTAAGGGGCTCAGCACATCGCCCTGTGGCACACCATTCTATAGAAAGATGTCTGGAAGTTTTAAATTGTCTGACCTGGTCTACAGAGGCCTCTTGGTCAACAGGCCTGGTATCCAGTTGCAGACAGTGATGTTGGAATCAGTCTGTTTTTAAGGTTAGTAAGTAAGCTGATGGGTGCTCAACCAAACTTGGGAAACAACAATTTTTCATGTGTTGCTATTGCCGAACCATGGAGACTGCATCCGTTGGGCTTACTCTGGCTGTGGGTTTGGGGCTCTGTGTGGGTGGGATGTGGGTCTTGAAATATCCATTTGTCTGTGCAGAAACAGGTTTGTCAATTGAAACAGCTGACAGTGAACTCTGCCTCTTTCAGGTTTGGAGGTGGAGCTTTTATCTGCTGCAGCTCCGGTGGTCGTTTTGAGACTCATTGGGGCCATCGAGCAACGCTGTGAGATAAAAATCAATAAAGCAGGAAAATAAGCAGCAGATCAGTCAGAAATGCACCAGGAAATCCCCCTGGAGCTCCAACATTTAACAGCCACTGCAAACCTGCTGCTGCCATCTATCATATCTGCATATTTATTCATTTGCAGGATATAAATTTTGATACTAATCGAGCTTGAATGTGGTGATGCTTTAGATTAAACCTCTGCATTTATCAATTATTTATGAAAATCTGTGAAATAATAAATATGCTGTGGCTTTAGAGCTGGTGATATATTTGAGGACATTAGACAGAATGTAATTAACTCCTAAAGTAAAACCTGCTGCTCTGACAGCGGACTGAATCAGTCATAAAGTATGATGAACGTAACTGGTCCTCCACCCAAAGGAACTGTCTATCTCCTGCGTGAGCAGCGAGTTCATTTATCATCTTCTCTACAGGTTTGAACAGTGAGTTCAAACCTATAGCCTGAAAGCAGTAAAATCTAGTGAAAGATGGCCGCCACTGGCACACACAGTCTGACAGGTGCTGTGCGACTTTCACAAAATTAATCGAATTTTGAGATATCGAAATATGTCTCACAAAACTGGACAATATTATTCTATGTTGTGGCAATATCACTCTGTCTCTAAGGTATTGTTTTCTGCTAGAGCACAACAATAACCTATATACTCAACCCAACAAAAGCTACCATCTTTCGTACTCCAAACTCCTTAACAATGGATTCCCTAAAACGCAATTCAAGACGCAGAGGAGCACACTGCCATTCAGCACCAATGTGATTTTAATCCAGTTGGCCATTATGCTACTTTAGGCTGGTGACATACAACTTAATCCAGGGCCAATACCTCCGGCAATACTCAAACAACCACACTTCCAACTACAGTGTCAACAGGCTGCGACGTACCGCATATTTCCAACTGGACATGTACGACTGACACGTTTGGCCCGTTTTTGTCGGCCTGATCCTGTGCTAGCCCCGTACAGAGGGGTCGGTCCCCCGGTGTGGCTGTGGTGGTGACACCCGAATGTTCTGGCAGTGGATGCCAGCCAACGCTTGGTTCTGGAGGTGGGGGGTCGTGGATGGTAGCTCCGGTGGATTCAAGGAGAACATGGCTTCCTTCTGGTCCTGCTGTCCCAGTTCCCGTTGGTAGCTCTTCCAGATCCACTGTGGGTTCAATGTTGGATTACACTGCAGAGTACAACAGTGGGAGTAAAATCCAGGGTACGGTTTCTTCTTGTACCAAACGTACTGTTGGTCCCGTTGCGGTGAACCCCTCTGTGGAGTTTTTAAGATCTGTTTTGTTGTCTCTGGGCTCATTTGAAAGGCCAAAAGGCAGGAAGAACTCAGGAGCACGCACTGGTGAGTGTGTGTCTCTGACCCAAACAACTGACGACATCTGCCATGCTGATCAAATGTATCCTTTAGCAACAACACATAGGAAGCCATTTATTAAACGGCATAAAACCACCATAATATTCCGCACACTTAATCAGGCCAAAGTAGTGTGGGACCCGCTTTCTAAACCAAGAGGACTATTTGGTGGCCACCTAAACATAAGAAGTATGATGCCTAAACGTGAACAACTGGAACATCTGCTGTGGTGTTCAAATATAGACTTTTTGGGACTTAGAGAGACCTTGTTCCTTATCTGGGGCTGCTATCAGTATGCCTGGATGTAACGTATTCAGAGACAGAGACCATGGGAGAGGCGGTGGAGTCTTACTGTATATGAAGCCTTTAAATGTGCTATGATTGAATTGGCCAGTGAAAGTACTTTGCAGTATGTTGCTGTATACATATCACCCTCTAATGCAATATAGTTTGTATATATCGAAAGCCAAGTGCAAAAGTAGATTTTCATGAACAGTTTAAACTTCTTCTTAGTCATTGTGATACAACCAAAGAAATTATTTTAATAGGTGATTTTAATATTAATTGGACTGACAAAAAAGAATGGAAAAATCTCAAACAAATTGCAAATTATTTTAATTTAAGACAAATGATAAAGAATTCTACAAGAATAACAAATAATTCTGAAATTTTAATGGGATGGGAGTCATGAAAACGTATAACTTTATCACAGGACTTTTAGATCACATTATAGTGCTTTTCTCCAGGAAACTGAACAAAAAACGATTTAGGATTATATTTAACTCAAAAAGTCATTGTAGTTGTATTCCTAAATCTCAATATATATAAATAAATAAATAAATAAATAAAAAATAAAACAATCTGCACATCGTTAATCCGCCCAGTAATATTTAAACAGAGTGGAAGTCAAATGATTGTGCTGGAAATGCTGTTTATTTTCTTCTTTACTTGTGGACCAACATTAATCATGGTATAGATGTTCTTCAGGGAGAAACAGAACATTGATGTCTGCTGGAGAACATTCTGATCAGATAAATGTAGCCCCTAATGATGCCCATCACAAGGAGAACATGATTGGTCCAAAACAGACTGAAGAAACCCTGTTAGGCTAAAATGCATCATATGAATTCATCATGTCTGGTTCTGCCCTGCAAGACGAAGGGAGAGAAGTTCTCCTGTCTAATGAATGAAGCGAGAGGCTCAGACTTCTCTGTGGAGGCCCTGCAGGTTCTTCACAGAAGTCTGTATGACTGCCAGACAGAACAAAGTTGGACAAGTTCAGCCGCTGAAGTTCAGGTTTGGCACCACCAGAGAGAGCTCTGACTCTGTACTTTTTTTGGGAGGATGAAGAAGGGGGCTGCCCAAAATCAGAGGCTCCTCTCAGCTCTGAAGGGGAGAGACGGAGGACTGGAAGTGTTTCTTCTTCCTGTTCAGCTGCTGCTTCTGACAGAAAAGTCTCTCAGCAGATTATTTTCTGGTTCTCATCAAGCTGCATCGTCCCCGTAGGCATCATAAAAAACAGAAACCAATTTTATAGCTAAAAAAGACACAAAATAAATGAAGATTTCTCAATTAATTTGAATTAATTAAAATTTAATGGTGGGAGATTGTCCCTCATGCAGGAGTCCAGGAGGAGAGGAGAGGAGAGGAGAGGAGAGGGTCATTGGTCACACTTCAGCTTTAGGACAATCTAAAATAAATTCCTGGTCAACTCTCAAGCCCAAACCATCAGCCCTCCACCACCGAGCTAGGTTTCAGGTATTTGTGCTTATATGCTGTGTTTGGTTTTCTCCAAACATGATGCTGTGGATTATGGCCAGACATCTCCAATTTGATCTTATTATTCCAGATGTTTTTTTTCTGGTTCCTTCTGGTTCAGGCTTTGCTAAACTTAAACATCTAAGATCCTAACTAAGGCTTGCATAGGCTGACATGGAGCTCATTTCTCTGAGCATTGCACCTGAACCCCACATCTCGGATGGCAGGAGGTGGGAGAGGCTAAAGCTCTTAGTTGGATCTAAGGGCTGGTGCTGAGAAAAGGGACGATGAAGCTGCTCTGATGGAGACTGTGGAGATGACTCTGGAGGAGCTGACACCTTGGGAGAGGGTGGTGGTTCTGGTGGTGATGATGAGGGATGCTGTGATGTTGACTCTGAAGACTGAGGAGATCCTTAGTCTGGAGCTGAAGGAAGGCTGGTGGTGAAACTGACCACATGTTCTGAAGAGGTAGGTGAAGACTCTTGAGATGACGGAGGTGAAGATGATGATGAGGGCACCACAGGAGACTAAGAATGTTCTGATAAAGCTGATGGCTCCTGGACATAGAGCGTCTGCGCTCCATGTTTTAAAAGACTGAAAATGTTCCTGAATATGATGTCTCGTGTGACATGAAAGCCAACCCATGCAGGCACAGCTCTACTGGTTGGACGGGTCGGCATGGGGCGCAGATTCCACACATTTCCACCAAAGAGACATAAAGGGGCTGACATGTGAGCACACATAGGACCTGGGCATGCAGGGCTGACATGCATACCCACATATATGTTGAGACAGGAAGGAGGGGGGTCTTCACTGCCACCCAGCCCTTCAACCTACAGAAGGAAAGTCCATGGAAAATCAGCCACTGATTTCGGAAGTCACTCTGAATTCATGTGCAGCTCCCGGTCCAACAACATCGGATGGGTTTCATGCAGGATGCGTGAAAGACGGTAGCTGGAGTGCAGATTTGTGCTGACATTGGCTAGAAAGTTTACATGGCTCTCAGTTTGCTTCAGGGGTTGGAGGATAGGAGAAGAACCTGGAGAGGGATGGGAAACCTTGCTCGTTTTGCTTGGTTAAACCTGAAGGTTGGTCCTGTAGTGAAATAATCCTCCAACAACAAACCGAACACACGTTCAGACACAAAATGAATCAATTTCTTGTTGCAACTTGTTGCAACAGTTAGAATTGGCAACAAAAGAGGAAACTGCAGAGATGAAGCTAAAACTGTTTATTCCACAAAGATGAGTGAGATGAGTCAGTGTTTTGTGTATAAATCCGTGGTGAGAAGGTCTGCATGGATGTTTGTGAAGGTCTGTCTAGATGTTGTAAAAAGGTTCATGTAGCATAAACCCAGGTTGGCAAACAGCTTCCCAGAGACACAGAGAGAGACATTTGGTTTTATACACTTGCACCTTGCAGCTGACCTACCGAGCGCTGCCAGAACCGGGCCGTCCTTGTCTATCTTTAAGAAGCTGTTGAAGATCCGTCTCTTCAGAGAGCATCCCCTACCCTGTACCTTCCCACCCCCTCTATGCCTGCTCTCTGTTTCTACACTGTCTCCTCTGACAGCACCTGACTGGTGTACCTTGTTAGCTCTGATGTTGCCTGCTTTGTTAAATCCTTACTTAGAATTTCTTTAGATAAGAGCATCTGTAAAATGCAGAAACATTAACACGTTTGAAACGATGGAGGAGAGATTTAAGAGAGGAATGGTGAGTGAAAATGACCCTTTTCTCGGTTTTTATCCAGCTTTGAACAAAAAATAAAGACCTGATTTAACAGCAAACAGACAGAAGTTGAAATATCTCCACTCTTTGTGAGGACCACATGGTTTAATGGATCCAGTTTTCTTCTTCTCCCTGCAGGGAGCGTCTGTCTAGACTGTATCCTCTGACAGAACCTGACTGGTGGTTATACTTCTAAGTAGCTCATTGTTATCTTTCATATTAACTGGATTGTTATATCCTTATTTTTATGTCGCTTTGATAAAAACTTCTGCCAGATGTATGAACATGAATGTAAACTAAAGCTAGATCTTTAACCCAGGGCTGCAGGAAGGAAAAATAAGGGTGCCTAAAGCAGCAATAGCTGGCCATCACATCTCTGGGTTTTACCTTTGCCTCTAGAGATGATCTGATTCTGTTTTTGTCCTCAAACCACGACTCTCAGTTTGCACCAGAAAGGCATGTAGGGTGTCTGCGCTCTGCCCTGGAGGAAAGGCGAGAAGCTTCGTTATCTGAGGGGAGCTCAGTGTGGAGCTGCTGAGGAGGTGATCCAGTTTTTGCCTTCTGGATGCTTCTGTATGGAGTTGGTGTCCTACTTATTGGTAGCAGACTTCAGAACAAACTATTGGTGTGGGGGGGAATGTACATTCCCTCAGATCGCTGGAAAGAGGAATGTCTGCATTTCCCTCCTGAAGATGTTCTGTGAGACTTTAAGACTTTCTTCGTCCATCCAGCCAGACGTTGGAGGTGAGAGGCACCGGCGGCTGTTGCCTGAAACATCACTCCAGTGTGTGAACCATGACCTCAAAGCTGCTTTTTCTTCTACCCATCTATACGTTGGAGATGGTAAAACCATTGTTCTAATCATTTTTAGGAGTTCAGGTCAGATTTTCTTTGCCTGCAGTAGAACATGTATCTGAGGACTGAGGTCTGAATGAGTCATCTGGAGCCAGGAGGTGATGGAGGTCAGATCTGTGGAGGAGCTTTAAATCTTCCATCTAAGGTTTACATTTCTTTGTGTCCCTGAACCTTCAAGATGTTGGATCGTCCGTAGATCCGTCGGTTAGAGCATCCGAGCTGTCGCAGTGCTCTGCTCCTCTTTTTTTCTGCTCACTCACTCTGAGGGACGGATGTTTTCCCATCTCCTCTGCAGCCTCAGATTCTGATGGTTCTGATCCACATATGGAAGGTTTTTCTGTTGTTCCTCTGCATCAGCAGCACGGTCAGAATCTGGAAGCCTTCCAGAACATTAGCTCAGTGGGGTGACCTGCTGATGTTACACAGCCCGGACGTTTCCATGGTGATGGCAGGTTGTTCTTTAGCTGGTTGGTTCTGCTGTGCCCACACAGCGCCGAGCATTTCTGGGCCGTTTACTGTAACAGAAAGAGTTTCTTTGTTAAAATTGACCCATAATTTACATGTATAACTCAGGCACTGAATGGCTACATTTTATATTTAGTTGGATCAAGATGGGCTGTGATTGTTTTCATCTTGGTCCTGTCTGACTTGTTAGAACCCGTCCTTTACTGCTGAGATCCAGTTCTTGTTGCTGCCTCTGTGCTGTCAGACCAGCCTGGTGGTATCTGCTGGATGGGATGGCCCCTTCCTGGGATCCTTCATGATCAGGACTGTCCGACCTTGGGTCAGCAGCTCTGAGTGGGTCCCATCAATGAGCCGCTCTCAGTCTCTTTAGCCAGTATGTGCGGATCATCTCAGGGCCTGATGGATGTCCTGCCTGTCTGCCACTGTGATATGTACTGGGACTTGATCTGGGACAATGCTGTGGTCAGCTTTCTTCTGCTCCAGCCATGGAGCACTGGCGTTAGATGATGCCTCCTTCATCCTGATCCTTCTCCTGTATGGGTCCGTCTCAGTTCTTGGTCTTTCTGGTGGAATGTGATGAGATTGCATTTTAGGATGCTCTAGAAGATCGGACAGAGCTGGAATGGATTTTAATTGACCAGGAGATTTTGCAAAACAAAAAGCCTCTTAATAAGCAGAAATTGTTGAGTGTTTCTTCAGGAAAAGTCCAGCGAGAAGTTTTGGACCCAGTGTTCCTGTGCAGTCTGGATTCAGTTCTGTGTTTTTTAGAATTATTTCATTTTCTGTCATATTGTTCAAACATAACCTCCATCTGTTGTGAACCTATATATTAAAATCTGGAAAAATGTGAATCTCTGACTAGAAAAATGAACCCTGTGCACCATGAACATGTCTGTGTGGGACTCACTGTGACTGACCGATTATTTCCACAACAAGTCAGGTTTTGGTTCTGTTCGCCCTCTGTGACCCACTGTGGATCCATGTGACGTCCACACGGATCATGCAAACACTTTCTGTTTCCAGCGGAGTCTGTTGTGGAAACGATGACTCATGTTTGCTCAGACTGCAGTAGAGGACGCTGCAGGCAAACATCCGGAAACTCTCGCATGAAATCACTTCTTCCCTTTCATCTTCCCATCCGATTATCTGTCAGCCGCTCGGTTCTGATAGCCGACCTGCTCATCTGGAGCCCTGAAACCATTACCTGATATTTTATTTCGCTGTGGGTCTTTAATGCTGTCTTTAGTCTCTTTCTTTCCCTCGTTTATCACGCTGCCTTCTCTTTCTCTCCGTTCTCACTGATCTGAGCTGCTGAGTTCAGCAAAACCCAGAATTGCAGGTTTCCTCGGATCGTCTCCGTCTCTGTCCTCTATCCGCATCCATCCGTTCTGTCCTGCCGCTTGTCTCCTCTCAGTCTCTTCCTCACGATTGGTTGGAGGTGATGTCATTGTCTTTCTTGGCATCCTGTCGATAACCTATCAGGAGCCGTCGTTTTTACAGTCAGCTGGGGAGGAATGAAGCTCAGTGTTCTGTTCAACAGAATCAGAACAAAAGGATGACAGCTGCAGAACGGACCGGGTTTCTGAGATGTTCTCCAGGTGGATTTGTTCTGTTTCACCTGGAAGAGAAGATGAGATGTTCTTCCTCTGACTGGAACTTTCTGTAACTTCTTATTTAAGCCTCTGCATTTATTTCTGCTTCTAATGAACACTGTCTAACAAAAGTATTCACACCTCTTAAACTATTTTTCATTTTGTTGAAACATTTTTGCTGTTTTCATTTTGTAAACATGCAGACCTCACTGCATGTTTACGAGGTTTTCTGACAGAGACCAACACCAGGTGGTGCATAATTGTAATGTAGAAACAAAATGAAGAAAGGTTTTCAATATTTTTTTACAAAAAAAAGCTGAAGATGTTGGTGTTCATAAATATTCAGCCCCTTTACTCGAATACGCCTCAATACAGCAGAACTCTTTTCTTTTGGAAAACGTCTGAGTCTAACTGCAGATGTTCTGTTTCTGTTCTTTAGAGAACATTGGAGAACAAACAGCATCATGAAGACCGAGGACCACAGCAAACCGGTCAGGGAGAAAGTTCTGGTTCAGTTTAAAGCAGGGTTAGGTTCTACAACAACATCCCAAGCTTTGAACATCTCCCAGAGTTCTGTTCAATCCATCATCTGAACATGGAGAGAGGATGGACCAGATGCATACCTACCAAGACATGGAGCTCCACCTAAACTGACAGGCTAGAGGAGAGCATTAATCAGAGAAGCAGCCAGGAGGACCATGATAACTCTGGAGGAGATGCAGCGATCCACAGCTCAGGTGGGACAATCTGTCCACAGGACAAATATTAGTCTGGCACACCAGAAATCTGACCTCTATTGAGGAGTGAGAAGAAAACCATTGTGGAAAGAAAGAAGTTGAACAATCAAATGTCTTTTGCTTCGTACTTTCTGCAGCGAAATGACAGCAGGGATAAATATTCAGATTCAGGATCAGCTTTATTGCCAAGTTTGTACATACAAACAAGGAATTTGACTCCGGTACACTTTGCTCTCTGGTTTTTGTTTTTTGCGTTAAAGAATATACATATATACAATATACAAATATACACATATATAAATAAAAAGGTGCTTTGCAACATCTGTATGCTGTTGTTTGGTAAGAATAGTTGCATTTTTCTGTGCTTTAATCCCGACTTTGTGATGTGGAGCTCCAGCTCTGCAGATATTTACTCGCTCTGAAAAACGTCGACTCAGCAACAACAGCTTTAACACTTTGGGTCGAAACGTTTTTAAATCTGATTCTGAAAAATGAAACATAAGCTTTTCTGGAAGGATGCAGTGCACTCAGTCTGAGGATGAAGAACCAACTGCAGAACCAACAGAAGAGGAGCAGTTTTATCCTTCAACACCAATTCTGTCTGAAATAATAATACATTCTTGCCTCTGAAAGAACCTTTCTTTTATCTGCAGCCTTGCTGAACTTCCCTCCTGTCTTTGTTGCACCTGTTTGCAGGAGTTTCTCCTCCTTTCGCTCTCGTTTCTCTCTTGCTGCATCTCGGAGTCCATGTGATATCGGTGTTTCTGAGTGAGAGGAATGCCAAGGACGTATTGGTTAATGGAGAGGTGAAGGAGTTCACTCAGAGAGATAACAAATGGGAAGCATTCAGCTGAATTCAGAACAAAAATTAGTTCACATAATTTAGACAGAGACTTTTCACTCCTGGGCCCAAACAAATAAATGGAGCCTCACTTAAACAGCCTTTAAGAAGGACGTTCAGGGAATAAAAGGGAAAACATTTAATTTTTCCTTTTTTTTAAACGCTGCTGCACTGTTTCAATATTTATCTCATAAAAATGAGCCATAATCTAAAATAATAAGCTTTGTATGTCCTTGTCACATCAGCAGGATTCAGAGGGAAGGTATCAGCCGCTGCTGCAGATCCGATCCATTCATTTACTGATCCTCAGGGGCAGAACCTGTCTAAAAGCAGGACTTTTAGCAGTTTGTGGCTCTGGAGTATACAGGTGTGTTTTTACACAATGCCAAGTAGGAAAGACGTTGCCATGGTTTCATCCAGATTGTATTTCCCTTTGGCTTTATTCTGGTTGTTCCTTGATTTTATTTTTGCAATAATTTGATTAGAATCCTGGTTATATTCTACATGGTTGGTTTTTATCCTGGGATTGTCTGGATTTTGTCTTCATTTCAAATCAACAACATTAAAGAAGCAACTGTTGCTGCCCATCAGTCTGGCTATTGCAGGATAGGACGTCCAGCAGATTCAGTCCAACGTCAGAGCGTGAAGCCAAGAGCTCCAGCTCAGACTCTACAGGCCTCAGCTAGCAGGTTAAAGGTCATGACTGGATAGTAAAAAATACTCTCCCCCAGTATGGCTGCTTGAAGGGGTTGAAGGAGAAAACCCTTGGTGCTTTCAGAAGATTCAAGAGGGAACGTTGCAGCCAGCTGCTGCTCATCAAATTCATGAATGATCTGATTATCATCAATGTTGTCACCTCCATAAAAGCTGGAGTTTTGAAGGTTTTCTGCTCTGTACCATGCAGTTTAACATGATGTCAGCATAGAAAGATTACAGCAATGAAGGTCATCTCCAAATTTTCTGACGTTCATTAGAGAGTAAGATCATTCCCAGGTGGAAAACATCTCAGACAGCTGCCAATCTTACCATGAGTGGACGTCCCAGCAGATTCGGCCCAAGGTCAGAGCGTGAAGCTCAGAGAAATGACCGAACACTTAAGAGCTCCACCTCAGACTCTACAGGCCTCAGTCAGCAGGTAAAAGGTCATGACAATTAGGAAATCACTGAAGCGGTTTGTCTGTTTGGAGGGTTTGAAGGAGAAAGGCACTTCTCTACAATATGTCAACATGACATAGGTTTGCAAAGCTGCATCTGCCTGAAGGACAAGACTTCTGGGACGATGTCCTCTGAGTAGAGATGTTTGAACATGATTCACCAAACGGCATATCAGCACAAACACCTCATACCAACTGTTAGGCACGGTGAAGGAGGGGTGTCGGTTTGGGCTTGTTCTGCAGCCACAGGTTCTGGGCTCCTTGCAGTCACTGAGTGGCCCATGAACTCCTCCTGTATACCAAGTATTCTAGAGTCGGGGAAGTCACACTGTTCAGGGCAATGAGCCCAAACACAGCAGCTAATCTATGACAAAATGGACGCAAAAAGAAAGTATCAAGGTGTTGCAGTGGCCCAGTCAAAGTCCCAATCTCAATCTGATTGAAATGCTGTTCTGGCCTAGTCAAAGTCCCAATCTCAATCTGATTGAAATGCTGTTTTGGGACATTCAGAGAACTGTGCAGAAACGTCACTGAACTAAAGCAACCCTGAAAAGAGTTGGACCGACGCTGTGAGAAACTGATAAAGTCAGACAAAAACCCACTGCTGAGAGTTATTGGTTCTGAAGATCTACATTCCAGATTGGTTCTACAAGCTGCTGGACTTTTCATTCACTTTTGAAAATGCTTGGTTTAGTTTGTTCAGGCCAACTGCTCGATGGTCCAGAGACTGCCTTTAGCACCTTCCTGTTGTAGCTCAGGTTTTACGGTCGGCCCCTAGTTCTTCCTCCTTCTGCACACGTCGGTTTGTCTGAATACGACCAGCGAGCTGCAGAGACCAGACACAGGATGCATCGTTTCATCTCAGCTGTTTATGTCAGATTATCTGTGAAAAGCTATTTTCACTTAGAGGGAATTCTGCAAAGCAAATCGGATTCTAACATTTGCTCCTGGAAATAATTGGATCAGCAGAAACGCTTACTTCTGCCGTGTTGAATCTAATAAGAGCGCTCCACATTAACAGCTCAGCTTCAAGCTTCCCAGGAATCCATCCCGTGATTAGTTTAAAGGGAGCAGCTTCGCAGAGAAGCAGCTCTGCTCCCAAAAGACAAAGATCTGAATGCAAATCTTTACAGTCCCTTCTTCATTTGACAGCTCTGTCCGCTCCTGTTTAATCACTGCTATTGGATTATTCGGGACAACATTTCCATGAATCCACTGGATTGTTGGACGGAATCAGATCGCTGTAATGCTGGTGAGGGCAGATGACCACGTAGCTTTTGTAGTTTAATGAGATTCTTATTGGAATGCTGCTGCAAGGCCGGACACACACACACACACACACAAACACACCCACACGGTGCTCAGAGACGAACAGCAGTGGTCTGTGTGCTGCACTAAAAGTGCAGCTTTATCTGATTAAATCATACTGCCGTCATTGTGCAGAAACACAGGATTGATTTTTGTCCTTGAGGTTGAGAGATTTTACGGCCTCGGGCGGCACAAGGAGCGGGGAAGGTTTTTACGTCTACGACGTGACCTCTATAGATCTACTGTACCTGCACGCTCTGATTTCAGATAAAAGAAAAACACTGACTGTTCTGTTCTTACAAGCTGTGACCTTAAACCACTTTAATGCAGAAAAACTTTCTGCAGTTTTTATCTGACTCACAGGAAGTCAGTTTGCTCCAGTTGGGAAGAGATGCAGAGACAGTATTTGTTGCTCATCTGCTTTGTGGGGTTTCCTCACGGCTGCCTGGCTGTTTGTTGCACTTTTAATGAACTTTATACCCTAGCGATGCTGCAGATTCATAAGTTATAGTGGTAAATAGGGGTTGGGTGGTGCAGTTCTGAGCAGTCAGTATTTTATCAGCATATCTTCTTACTAACCGGATTTATGCGTACACCTGTTTATATTTTTGTTGACATCTGAATTTGAATGAATCAGTTAATCTTTTTGGGATCCAACGAAGTGACCAAACCTTAAAATATCGTTCCTGCACAGTGCAACACCTAGATGAGACCAAAACATCTGACCAGAGAGGAAGAGGATCTCATTTAGAAGATGCTGAGTTTTTCAGTAAAATTAAAAAACAACCCGAATAAAAATGTTGAAGAAAGTCAGTAAGTTTTGTTATTTTAGTCTTTTAAAATTAATCAGCCTTTTTTTCAAAGAAGAGAAATAATCTGGTTAGTGTTCTGTGCATTTATACTTCCCGTCCTGCAGCGGTCCACTGCGCTTCATCCAAATCCAGTTGGTACCTTTTCCCAACATCTTCCATCCTGTTATGTTTTTCATTAAGTTAAGAACTATGGATCCTTTCTGTGATAAAATACGACACAGTCTTAATAGAAATTAACTCATGTGACCTTGAAACAGGAAGCAATAATGCTCTGATCCGAATACACCTCGGCCTCATCCGAGACAATCAACCAGGATGCAGTTCAATAACTGTCTCTGCTCAGTTTCCTTGTCCATCCATCTGCACTTTAATTCATCTGCTGTCAGCTGATCCATAGTCGCTGTGGCAGCAGGCTTTGATTAACTGATGGACGCCTGAAGTGTGAAAAAGAAATTGGCAATGTGCTCGAGTGTGTGTTCTGTGTAATATGATCCAAGCGGAGAGGATTAGTTAAAAATAAAACACAAAGGAGAAGGTGAGAAGATGAAAGGAGGAATGATGGAGGAAAAGGATCAAAGCTGAGGTGACTTATGGAGCTGTCACTGGGTCGGGATAATCCATACTGGTCTATCTGAGCATTATGTACATGTAGGAAACTGTCCAGTTTGGTGTCATTTTTTTCCAGTTCAGGAACTTTCTGTTGCTTCAGACATCAGAAAACAAGATCAACATTTCAATCATGGCAGAGATTTACAGGAAGCTGGAGAAGAAATCCTCCCTCTCAATGTGAAGGTTGAAGGTAGCCAAGATGATCCTAAACTTGACACCTCTAACCTGAATCTGCTTTTACCCTTGACTAACTTCAGCCTTGAATTCAACTTCCAAGCTCAAACTTCTGTTACTTTGGACGCTTTCAAGGCAGAATATTCTGGAGATGCTGATTTGAGGCGTCATAATCTGGCTTTTGGGACATCTTTACTGTTAGCAAAGGAACCAGAGTTTAAGTGTGGCGTTCAGGGTTATCGGTTAAATGTAACACAGTTCTCCATACGCAGTCTGGGCTCCTGTTGGGGGCAGGACTCTCTCCTACCCTAGTTTTGCCCAGGGTCAGAGGTGTTGAGCGGCTGTGGGAATACTCACAAGCCCCCAGCTTACTGCACTGGTGCTGGAGTTTTGCCCACTGAACCTCTGGGTCTCCTCTGTGACGCTGGGAAGGCTCTGACCATCTGTGCTTATCTGCCAATCAGCAGTTCAGACTGGTTTTCTGGAAGGAAAGCCACCTGGTGGTGGGTTGGGTCCTGTGGCAAAGGAAGCAGCTGGACACACCCAGGAAACCCAGGGTGAAATGGGCGTGTCTGACATATAATCTCACTGGTTCTTCTTGGCTCCCAGTGCAGGTGCAGCTTTGAAGAATTAGGTCCAGGTCCCTGTAGCAGTGACAAGTTAAGGGGGCC
>JAHHUM010001977.1:0-32287 GCA_036173005.1 Crenichthys baileyi | reverse complement strand
GCTGAAATTTTTAGATGCTGTGTTTCAAAACTCTTCACCATCCATCAGAGTGAGGATGATGATTAACCTCTGGGAACACTGTGATGAAGGACAAGAGGGAACGTAGTGAGTTATTTCAAATCCATATTGTCATAATATTCAGCAGTAATGTCGTTTCCTGTTATCATGCAGCAGTAGCCTGAGGTCCAACCCGGTAGGTACCAGCCATGTTTGGTGGTTACCTGTAGCTCCTCACATTCACACCATTTCTTCCAGTTTTGGATGTTGGTTCTGTGGAAAATCTCAGAAAGAACTTGTTTGACCTTTAATGAGACATTTAGCTCCAGTAGCAGCTGATCTGTTGATGGTTTTAACCTGTAAATTCTTCATTTTCCCGTTTAAGTGACCTTTTCTGGGAATATTGCACACAATGCAAACATCTGCTTGAATAGATTTCCTTTATTAGATAGGATCATTTTGCATTAAATGAATCAGTTGGTCTGAACTGGACCTGATCCATCATTAAATTCTGATGGGATGTTAACATACCTACAGCTTTTTAAGGAACAGAGCCTTTTCCAGACACCAGCTCCCCGTTCTGACCAATAAAACGTAGACAGCGATACCGAAATATGACCCAAGTAAGTTTTCTGGTTTTGTTGTATGAAGCTGACCCAGAAAATGTTGGATTATTCAGCTGAGCCGATGAAAGCTCCTGGGCCAGGAAGAATGAGGCTGAACGCTCTGTTTACTGCAGCAGGATAAAATATATAATTCATCATCAGCAGCATCTGAGGAAACCGCTTCAGTTTCCACTTAAACTGATCTGTGACGACAAACGCAGAACCCTTTTAGCTAAATAATCTGTACAAGTTGAAATGTTCTGAGTGTCTTCATCAGCCACATCCAGGATTTTATTAACGATCTGTAGACCAATTTAACTGTAAAAAGAAAACATCATTAGTATGTTTTCTGACATTAAACCGTGTCACTGTAATCCTATTTAATGGCACACAGTACCTGATTTTTCCCGCTCTGTTCTCACATTTGGTCCGGTCCCCTGCTCACTCCGAATGACTAACACTCTGCAGAGGACGGCGACAGACGGTGGGCGGATGTGCAGAGAAACAAGCCTGTTAAAATTCACGCTTTCACTCCCAGGCCTCGGGAAAGGGAAATTTCCCCGGGCTTCCGATTTCTCCGCCCAGTAAGACCCCCGTTACGGGGTTGAGATAGGTTTTTTTTCCTTTCCCTGTCTGTCAGTTTTGGGGATGGGGTGGGAGTCGAAAGAACCCCATACCTCCCCTGCTGCTCTACTGTAAACCCGCATAAATTAAAATTTCATTATCTATTCTGGGCCCCGGGGGGGGTTCTTTTGGGGCCCCTTTTCCCCCGGTCTATTTTTTGGGGGCTTGGTTTTTTCCCCAAATCAGTACCGGGCACGGGAACTTTTTGTTTTTCCTTTTTTTTTAAAAAAAACAGGAATGTCTTAAGTCCTTTTAAAAAAAAATTTCCATCTTGACCTCTTTTCAGCTCTGGAGGGGGGCTTTTTAGGGATGGTCCCCACTTTGGTATTTTTTTAGGGTACCGAGTGTATTCTTTCGGTTTTACCGGTACCGATTCACGAAAAAATCAAAGGGCCCCCATAAATCGGTCCAAACCCGCTTTCATTTAACCAGGGGGGAGGGGAAAGGGAAGGGGGCCGATTTTCCAGGGCTGGACGTGAAAAACACTTTTACAGCTTTTTGAGCGTCAAAAACCCCGGGGGTCCCCAAACACAAAGAAAGGGGGCCGAAAAGTACGGCTCCCCCATTTTTTTAAAAATGTGAGGGCAGATCCACGGGCTGGGGTGCCAAAATTTTTGACGCAAAGGGGGAAAGGGCCATTTGGGGGGAAATCCCTTCAAATTCTGGGGGGAAAAACCTGGTTTTCAGGACAAGATGTTTCTCCGCTGAAGAGCGCCCCGGGTTTTCGTAAACCCTCGGATCACGGCTAAAAACTCCTGCATTCACACCTTTTCCAAATGGGAAAGAAATGTTCAAAACAACTGGAGGGGTTCCCCAAAACACGGGGATTTTGGGGGTTTTTGTTTGGGTTTTTCCTTAAAAGTTTTATATTGAGAAATTAAATATATAAATTGAAAAAGGGTTAAATTTTTTTATTATTAAAAAATTAACATTTAACCCCAAAAGGGTTTGAAAAAAACGCTTTTAAATTTTATCGGGAAAAAATATCATTTTTTTCTTTTTCTCTTTCTCGGGAGAAAAAAAGGTTAAAACCAATCATTATCGCCCCTGAGAGGCTGTTGTATAATCCAGCCTGCAGTGGTACTGTAGGGGAGGTAAACTGGACAGCAGAACACTGAAGCTGTACTTGGGGAAAGGGTTATGGTCCACTTGGTGTCCAAAATGGGTCAATTTTAGAGCTAGATCTTGTCAACTCAGCTACCATTTTCTTTTTCCATTTGGGGGGTTTCAGAGGCCCGGGGGGGGTTTTTGGGTTTCCCCGTTGTGGGGCTAAAAAAGGCGTTAAATATGTGGGTCCGGGGTTTTAGTATTTTAAAGCAAAAAAACTAAATTCTTGAAAAAGATAATTTTTTAAATTCAAAAATTTGGGGGAATAAAAACTAAAAGGGATTTTTCACTTCAAAAACCTTGCCACACAACTTCTCACAGTTCTCGGGCGGCCACTTGGGCTCCTCCTCTCTCTGAAACACACTTAGCTCCTCCCTCTCTGCCAAACCCTTGGGGCTCCTCCTTTCTCTCTGCAAAACACTTAGCTCCCCCCTTCTCCCCAGACACTTAGCTCCTCCCCCCCCCTTTGCCACACTTACTCCTCCTCCCCTTGAAACCATTTTAGCTCCTCCCCCTCCCTGCACACACTTAGCTCCTCCTCTCCCTGCAGACACTTAGCTCCTCCCCCTCCCTGCAGACACTTAGGCCCTCCTCTCCCTGCAGACACTTAGCTCCTCCCCCCCCCTTGCAAAAACACTTACTCCCCCTCTCCCTGCGGGGACCTTAGCCCCTCCCCCTCCCTCAAAAAAATTTAAAATCCTCCCCCCCCCTCAGAACACTTAAAACTCCCCCCCTTCCCGGGCAGACTTTAAAAACCCAATCCCCCCCCCCTTTCAGCCCATTTAAAGGCCTCCTCCCCCCCCCTTGCAGACACTTAGCTCCTCCCCCTCCCTCCCGGGACAAAAATCCCCCCCCTCCCTGCAGACATTTAACCCCTCCCCCTCCCTGCAGACACTTAACTCCTCCCCTCCCTGCAGACATTTAACCCCTCCCCCTCCCTGCAGACACGTAGCCCCTCCCCCTCCCTTGCTGATAGGGCAGAAAACATTAAAGCTAAAGAATACCGTTTAAATCTGGCACAAGCGGTGCTAAAGAGAAAGGGTTACAAAACCAAGTTTAACACCGGTGAAGAAAAGATACACTCTGATGTTTGTGAAAAGACCAGCTCCAAGGAATTAGTGGCTATTGTGGCTCATTATACATTAAGTAACGTTAACAAAGTGACGCCGACAATCCAAGGAGAAGCTGCACAGTTGAGTTCAAAGCTCAGGTTTCCATAAAGGATGGCAACACTTCCACTGTTATCTTCTGCTGTTTTGCTTTTAATAGTTCAGTCCCACAATTCTCTGAAGAGGAATGATTGAACCAGTCCTGTTGCACAACATCTTAATATAAAACACTGTTGTTCTCCATAGGCATTGAAGTCCAGCTAAAGAGGTGGTCATAATTATTGTATCAGGAACCTCTGGAAGAGCTCATCTCCTACAGGCATGGATGAGGACCATCTACTAATGACTGACCCTATTTCAGCTTCATGAGTTTAGCTTGATTTTATAATGATGATTTTTTTTCATACATATAACTGGACTTTTGATAGTGATGCTGTGATTATGTGTAACTTTTACTTTTCTGCATTTATTCCCAGAGTTGGGAATAATCTCCTGTTAGATGCTTGAGGTGATTCCCCCTTTAAATCTGAACTGGTTCAGCCCAAAGAGGCTCAGGGCCGACCCAGTCAGCAAGCACCATCCCTTTGTATGCTGATTGGTCCGCCGGTTGTGTGTGATTGGCTCGTGTTTTCTGTGTTATACTTTTTTATTTAAACGCGGAGTGTTTGGTGGCGACCCTGATGAAGGCCACAAGCTGGAAGCTCTGATGTCTCCCACCTGTGTCAGGTGTTGCTGGAGTCTCCACCTCTGCTTCTGTTTTGCTATTCAGGAAAGAAAGACTTTAAAATATTAGTTTCTACATAGATGCTGAATCGGTTGCTTCTTGCTGGTTTTAATTAGGACAATGACGACATCATCATAGTCTGGTTCTGTTTTCTGATCTTTAGTAGACAGAACCGTTTGGTGTTGGAAATGGCATCGAGTTTGTGACGACCCTAATTTGTGGTCCTCCAGGGGTCATGTTGTGGTCCAGTTGTAGCCTGTAAGGGAACCTGGCAGGGTCCGGTTTTTTGTTCTAATAGAAGCGGTTCTCCGGCTTCCTTCAGACATCCTGTGTGCCGTTAACTGATCTTCAGTTGTTCTTGGACTGTTTCAGCTCTGGCAGAAACACCTGCATCTAAATTTATTTTGGATTTCAGTAAGCTGAGCTCGTCTGGGATTGGTCCAAATATACAGTAGAACCTCTTCTCAGCCATTGAGGAGCTGCTTTCACTTTAATTTCCTGTAAGGTTTGCGAAATTATTGGGCCAGGATCCGACAGGACAACAGAACCTCTGCTCTCTTATATAAGTCTCTCTTCAGAGATGAAGGAGCTCCATGTGAGGAGCTGCAGGTGTGTCCATCTCACTGAATGAGACCCAGAGGACCACAGACTCATCCAGAGATGGCTTTGGGACTGACCTGAATGCTGGTTTGTTCCTGAGCTTCAAGAAGGATCACAGTTTTCCTCTTTGGGAAGAATTAAATAATTCAGCCTGTTCAGACTGTTGGCTCCACCTCCTCTTCCTCTCATCTGTTCTTCACTGTTTCTTCATCCCTCCTCTTCCTCTGTCCTACATCACTCTACCTTCCCTCAGGATACACCCCCACTCTCTTTCACTCCCGCTCAGCCCTCCTCGTTTCCGATGAGTCATGTGACCAACCTCTGTCGCCCCCGCCTCCCCTCCCTCCCTGGCGACCGATCACACCCCCACAGAGCAGAGCTGCACGCACAGAAACAGGAACACTCTTCGTCACTCAGAGAGGAGGACGGCAAGCAGGAGATAGAGAGAGGAGTTGCAGCTAGCGCCTGAGAGGAGAGAATAAACTCATCTAGAGGAGGAGGAGAGGGGGAGGACAGGGAGGTTCTCCCTGGATGAAGGAAGAGCTCTGGGAGTCTTTTCCTCCCCGCCGCGATGGAGCGACGCGAGGAATGAGGGCGGATGGTGAGAGCAGGGAGCAGCAGCAGCAGCAGCAGTGGAGGAGGAGGTGGAGAGGCAGGAGGTGCCGGCGGAGGAGGAGGAGGTGGGGGCAGTTCGGCGGGTGGCAGCAGCAGTGGCAGCGGGCGGCATGGGAGGAGCCGGCAGCGCTCCCGGAAGAGTCGGCTGTCGGCCAAGTGCCCCGGTGGCAACAAGATGTCCCCGAGCTCCAAGAAGGTGGAGTGCTTCTCACCCATGCTGTGCCACTGCAAGGTGGCCTGCACCAACAGCACCATCTCCCTCATGTTTGGCTGCAAGGTGGGTGGAGGTCTGAGGGGGGGCTGGGGAGCAGCCAGAGGGCCAGGGTGCATCTGGGGCTCACGTGGTCATCTCAAGGGGTTTGGTTTAATGTCAGACTCTTCAAACACATGAAGCATCTGCTTTTTCATGTTTTCCTCAGATTTAGTTGTGTTAACATCTCAGGGTCCAGGTCAGGTTGGCTTCCTGGAGGCTGAATTAAAGGAGCTTCAACCTCAGGACAGATTCAGCTAAAATAAGACTGCATTTCCCATAAAACCTCTTTATCACAGTGAAAGTTTCAGTTCCTGTCCAGAAGACATAGTTTTTAAAAGGTTAAAATCAGAGTTGATTCTGTTAATGGCATCTCCAGGATATTTAGATGGGCTTGGTCGTGGTGGAGAAGGAGCTGAAGCTCTCCGATTTATTTCCAACTCTCACCGGTGCTCCTGAGACATGGATCATGACCAAGAGAAGGAAATGCTGGTTACAAGCAGCTAAAATGAGCTCCTCTGTAGGGTGGACTTAGAAAAAAAGGTGAGCAGCTGCTTCTCCACATTGAAGGAGTCTGCTGAGGTGGTTCAGCTGATCAGATCAGGCATGTTCCACTGGGAGGAGAGTCTGGGACAGACCCAGGACTCACTGAAGGAACAATGTATCCCTGCTGGTCTGAAACCAACCAGGGATTCTCCAGGAGGAGCTGAAGAGTGATGCTACGGATGGAGATATGGGTCTCCTCCCCAGATGGATGAGGAGGAAACTCCGACTGTTTCAGATGTTTGTGAATTTAAAGGTTTTTAGGATTTTATGGATGCATCACAGTATTCCATCATCCTGAAACCCGACCAAAACCAGGTCTTTTTCCAGAGACAGAGGTCCTAACAGTCCAGTACAGGACAGTTAGCGCTTTCCTTTCTTTAGTTTATCCCCTCAGATTTCTGTCGCATCATTCCCAATAATCCCCCAGTTCCTCCTGATGTTTCCAATAATCTTTCATTAGTGCTCGAAGTATTCATCATCCAGATAGTTGTTTAGCTTCTGATTGGCTCCTCTCTGAGTCTGTTTGGGCTTCCGTGTGGCGGCCATCAAACGTCCATCCCTAGGTCTGGACCAGGACTGGGTCGGACATCCAGCTGTGGTCTAATTGGGTTTTTTAACTCAGATCTACAGTGATGTGTTTCCAGAAAACATTAAGAGGAAAATGTTCCCACTGCTTGCAGGGAATCTCAGAACCAGAACCAGACCCTTTTTGCTGGTGGCTCCAGAACATGGATCAGGACAGAGTAGGGATGATATGATAAGCTTAGGGTGATTTTTGCCAGCGATGGAAATCCAGACTGGTTTTCCGACAGCAGCAGTTTTTCCATCTGACTGACCAACATCTGCAGGGGAACGAACTTCCAGCCACAGTTGATTCTGGGAACAATGACTGGAATAAATCCACATTTTTCTCAGTGAGTTCCGTAATCTGAGCCTTAAGTTGGGACATGTGACCTCTGAGCAGAGCTGGGATGAATGTTTCCTTCGTTGAATCATATCCATAGTTTCACATTGGAAGAAAATCCACCTTGAGACTCTGCACCTCCTTCACCCAGCAGAAATGTAGAACAACATGTACTCATGCAGCTCAGCACAGTGAACTGGTCCTGCTTCCTTTATGTGATTCCTTACATAACGGATAAAAATGCAGCTGAAGCAGTACGTCTGCACTGAGACGCTGCAGGCCTCAGGAGGTCCGTTAAACCCGGAAAATCCGGATGACAGGTTCTTGTTCTGTACCTGTCAGACTCAGCAGAGGAATGAAAATCTCATATTATAGGTGGCAAACCTGACGTCTCCTGATTGGCCGTTGAGCTGGGTGTTGTTTCTTCCTCAGTGAACTGACCAGTCAGCGGCTGCGCTAGCTGCAGAGCTGAGCTGTGATTGGCTGAGGAAGGCAGGCGTGCATGTGTGAGGTCCATGTGCTCCACAGGGAAACAACAACAGGAGCTCCTGGAGGAGAAAGGACAGTGGAGATCTGCTCTCTATGTTCCATCACAGCTGCATGTGTCTGTAACTCTGGTGCTGATTGCCACCTTACTCCTATATCCCATGATGCTTTGTGTGAATTTTGTTTGGGACTTCCAGACCGGCGTTCTTACATGTGAAGCAATTTGTCTGTCGGGGAGCAGATAACATCTGGGAACATCAACTTTTACGCTTTCTGTCCTCTGATTATTTATTTCAACATACTGAATGCAGTTGCTTCGTTAACGCTGCTGTTGAGAAAACTTCTGAAGGACCCAGTTTTAAGGTCGGTCACGTTGAGGCACACATACCTTAACACAGACATAGAGCAGTTAGAAACTAGCAGCACACATCACCAGGCTGGGGTTCTGGAGCTCCTAGGTTGTTGGACCAGGGCGATCCGTCAGCCATGCAGCAGCAGTATTATAAAGATATAAATATATTTTAATGCTGTATGGATCGGGCCTTTTCTTTCTGCTGAGCCACATTGTTGTTTTTGAGAAACAGTTTTCTGCTGCAGGTAGAGAATGTGTTCAGGGGTGGAAACACAGGGATGTTGTGCACTGATGCATTATTCTTCGGTTCTGAGACCTAAACTCTGCCCTCAGCAGTTCTGCCAGCCCCTCATAGAAGTTGATGTATCTTCTGGGGTGGTCGGTTGCAGCCAATCACAACCTGGAGTCAGGACTTTCCTCCTCCATGAGCTTGTTGTGGACAGAGTGAAAGGAACAACCCAACTGGGTTTTCAGTGGTCACTTCAAATGTGTATTTCTCAGCTGCAATTCTAGATATTCTTGATAATCTGATCGCGTTCTCGATCATCTGTTTGGAATGGATGGAAAATGAGCCACTGATCGCAGAGATAATCCTGTTTCAGTTCGGGTGCATCGGCAGCTCGCTACATGTAGTTACCCACCAAAATAACCGCATCTTCTGCTATCCTACCAGAAGTCGGAAGCAGATTGAACCCTGCAGGGTCCCTGCCAGGTGTACAGCGGATGAACCCCCTCAGCAGAGTCTGTCGCAGTTTGTAGGTGAAGTTTAATTTGAATCTGATCTTAGAGCTGCTCAGCTGCTTCACCCAGCATCCTTACTGGACTTTAGAACAACAGACCAGGAGCTGTTCCTGCTGAACATCTGATCACAGCTAAACCTCTGACAGTTTCCGTATTTTTTGTCTTCTTTGGTTCCCATAACCAGAAATTGAATCTGGTTTACCTCAAACTGAAATACCAGTAAGTTGTTCTCTGGCCAGCAGGGATTGTGCAGGATTTCAGGAATACAGGTATAATTATTGAACTGTATAGCCTGATGTTCTTTGTTGCTAATTGTCACTTAGACACAGGTTCTTCCTGCTTGTTCAGTTGAATCTCTGTAAAATTACAACTTTACCACAGTCTTTAGGGATGGGTACCGAATTCGGCACCTTTATAGGTACTGACCAAAATCCGTTGGTACTAACGAGTACCAATTCACGTACAATTAAACGTTACCATGTTTCGGTACCTAAACGCATCATCGTGACACTGAGGGAGTGGAAGAGTGGTGGATTTTCCATGCCGGAAATGAACACAGCATTGCACGCCCAAGAGCGTAATGAGATCAGTAGCCGCTAATCTGAGGAAGCACCTGGTTAGGCACCAGATTTTTCACAGTTTTTCTCAGCCTCAGATCTACGACTCCTGCATTCGGCGCCGTTAGCACGCCTGCATCCGTTAGCTCAGGATGCAGGCGTATGCGCTTACTTATGAGTGAGAAAGAAGGTTGATTATGTCTCCTGTGTTTAAATGGGATGAGTAGTCAGTAGGACAATTCAAAGCATCACAAAAAGTTCTGTAGGTTTGGATGGGTTAATTTTATCGGGTTTTCATGTCTCAGTTCCTGCTCAGCATGTTTGGTTCTCACCAAAGTCACTGTTTATTTCTTCAAAAGGTCAGAGTTCACGAAGGAATAAAACCTTTAAGACCATTAGAGAAAACCGTCTTGGTCAAGGCAGATTCAATTCAATTCAGTTTATTTATATAGCGCCAATTCACAACATGTCGTCTCAAGGCACTTCACAAAACTCAGGTTCATACAGTACAATTAATCCTAATCATTGAACACACACATTTACTTCTTGAAATTTCAAATTGACTGAATGTAAGATGCAAAATAGCTGAAAAAGTCATGATTACTCTGATCGGACTGGGAGTCTGAACCGTAGCAGAACCTGATGGCTCTGTGGTTGGTTCTGAAAGCTGGTTCCAGAGTTGTGATGGCCACACGCTGCCTGTGATGAAGGCCTCTGCTCCTCCACCCCCCGTTCTGTGACTCGTTGATCGAGGCCGATCTTAATTAAGCCTGATTGATCCGCCGGCATCGAGCGCTCGGAGCGGCTCGCTCCATGGAACGCTCCATGGATCGTTGTGGTGCTGTAAAGTGTTTGAACCGGACCGCGTCCCAAGCATTTAGCTCTCTCCTAACGCAGCAGAGCTGATCTCAGGTCATTGAAGCTGGGTTATTCCATCATGAATGTTTTACTCAACATCATTTCTTATTGAAGCACAGCAGCTGTTGGAGGAAGAGGAGAGGAAGCTTTAAGTTTCCTAATCTGGTGGAATTTCTAAACCTCTGCTGCTGTCAAACATTAACAGGAGACACGTTTTCCTGCTCCAGTTGGTCAGTATTTCATCTCCAGAAGGTGTCTCTCATCTTCCTCTTGACAACAGCCCATAGTTTCTCTATGGGGTTCAGGTCAGTTTAGTTGGCTGGTGTTACCATGGTGATTAAAGCAAGCACTGGTACCGTTGGTGGGTGGGCTGGTACCAGGTTCTGCTGGAAAATGATATAACCATCTCCATAAAGCTTGTCAGCAGAGAAAAACATGAATATGTTCTGGTAGACAGCTATGCTGACTGTGGACTTCAGAAAACCAAGTGGACCAGAACCAGCAGATGACATGGCACCACAAATCATCACTGACTGTGGGAACTTCACATTGGACCTCCAGCAGCATTGATTCTGGGCTTCTCTAGGCTCCGGGACCTTGATTTACGGTCGTCTGAAAGAGGACTTTGGACCACTGAGCAATAGCCGTGTCGTTTATCGTTGATTTTCAGCTCTGCTTTACTGCAGAACCAGAACCTGTCTGGGAGCAGCTGCTCAGTGTTAAACTGTGCTGAGTTCTGGTCTGGACCAGCATTCGACACTGTGTCGTGTTTCAGATTCGTTTACTGTTAATTACATGGTACCACAGATGAAGTCCAGCTTTAAACCCAGGTTTGGGTTCTGTTTCCGGTTCTGAGTAAAGAAGTCTGCTTCTGGGGGGGTTCAGTCCAAGATGGAAGCGTTTTATCCTGCAGTTACTGAAGGAGGTTTCTGCTCCCTTCATTTTCCTCTTCATCTAAAGACCCTCCTCCTCCTCCTCTTCATCCCCTCTGTGGTGTTGCTCCTATTTATAGCAGCGTTTGGCAGGCAGGAGTCGACGCTCTTCCTCCTCCTCCTCTTCTTCCTCCTCAGCAGCTCTTGGAAATGAAGAGGAAGAGGAGGTGTCTCTGTCAGATCAGTGGAAACCTCCCACGCCCTCATCACCATTAGTGCTGCTCTGTTTCCCACGGTGAGTGGGTCCAGCCTGTGCTGCCTTCACTGACCGCTCTGTGTTTCTCCGAGGCGTTCACTGACCACAGACGGCATCAGATAACCTGGAACCTGCCTCCTGAAGCTCCTCCATCTGCTGCTCGCTGCTCACTCAGCGTTCCTCAGCAAACGGTTCTGTGTCACTGTGGGTGTGGACGCTGTGGGTGACGACCACACACAGCAGGGAGAGAAACACACAGATCCTCTAAACGCAGGCGGGAGGTCTGGGCAGGACTGAACAACGTGGGCTTTATTCTAGCAGGAAAAGGTCCACAGTTTATCTCCTAAGAGGGTTTTATTAAAACAAATCTTTTTAAATGTGAGGAGTAATGATTTTTACTGCTGACTGAAGACTAAATACATCATGAACCCATTCCAGATTAATCATACTGCCAGATCTGAGGTTCTAGTTTGATTCTGATGTGTTCTGGTCGGAATAAATTAGGCTGGATCCCAGTTCAGAGGCAGATGCAGTATTTCTTCAGCTTTGCAGGAGGCAGCATGAAGCTCCATTCTTCTGCAGCAGATGTAGATGTTTACCAGCCAGCGTTGAGTAGCATCAGCTCAGGCTGGCTGGTCTGCTGGAGGTCAGACTGAGTCTCCGTGGAGGTCTTCAGCTTGCATCAGGGTTGTTGGATCTCCTTGCAGCTTCCTCTCCTCCTGCTGGAGCTCTGAGAAGGTTTGAACCCGTCCTTCTGTCCACAGCCTGGTGTTCAATGTGGTTACTTAACAGCCGAGGTGTTCACCTGTCGGAGCAAACATCTCGCTTCCTGCATCCAAAAACACGATGAGTAGGACGGTGAGTTCTGACTCATCAACATTTGGGTCCAGCTTTGCTGGTTCTGTCCAGGAGCTGCTGGTTTTTCTGAACTCTACAGCTTCTCAGCATGAAGCTGAAGCTCTCTGATCTGAAGTTTTGAGGTTAAGTCCATGTCAGGAATCTTCATGTCCTCCTGCGTCTCAGAGCTTTGAGTTCTGATCATCCATCCTTGCTTCGTCTACACCTGCTTGTCCATGCTGGGTTGGGTGGGGGGGGGCTGGTGCCTATCTCCTGGTAGATCCTGAAGAGTCTTTAAAGACATCTCAGTTCTGACTTCCTGGAGAAGCAGATTCAGGCTAGAACATGTTATGGACAATTTTAGTGCCTTGCTTTCTTTTCTACTAGATACTCTGCAGGATCTGATAAAAGTATTCAAACCCTTCTGTGTTATTCTCTTCTGCCTCCAGGGTCAGGACAGATGGTTCTGTTTAGTCTTACAAGAAGGGGTTTTTTAAACCCCCCTCCTTTTTTATGAGAAAATGTCTGCCACACTGTGTAAGGATCCATTTTCCCATTGGCAAAATGTCCAGGACAACATTTTCCCCTCGTCTCTCTGGGTTCTCATGAGAGTTACCTTGAAAATGTTGTAGCTGATAAGGAGAACCTTTGCTTTGTCTGGTCAGAACGATTTGGCAGCACTACTGAGGGCATCTCCAATGCTGTAAAAAATCCTTCTCTCTTGTAAGATTCTAATAAAGCTGATTCTGAGTGACAATCATCGGTCTCTGTCTTGGTAAAAACACATTTTTCCACAACAAACATCTGGGATGCTAACGGCTGCTAATTCCAGGTTGCAGGTGTTAACGATGTGGCTTCATCTGCAGAGCAGCTGTGGTTCCATGACATCTAGAAGCATCAGGATCTAAAAGTATCCAGTCAGTGAAATCTGACCTGTTCAGATGAAACTGACTCTTCTTCTGCTGCCGTTTCTGTGGTGGAGCATTATCATTTCCTCAGTGGAGACTCCTGCTGTTCAGGAGGAGAACTTCTGTAAATAGTTTTCAGGACCTGATAAGTTCTGACCCTGATGACCAGGATGGGTATCAAATTTGGTACTTTTATAGGTACCGAGCGAATTTCATCGGTACTACTGAGGACCGATTCACAAAAAAAATCAATGTTTCGGTACCGAAACGCATCATTGTGACACTGAGGTAGCAAAAGAGTGGGCAATTTTCCATGTCGGACATGAACACAGCATCACACGCAGAATCGGGTAAAGACGTCAGTAGCTGCTGGTACCGTCTACAAAGCATGGCTGATAGAAAGCGCTCAAAAATATGGCTCCACTTTTTAAAATGGTAAATGGCCTGTACTTGTATAGCTCTTTACATTACATTCAGTCATCCACCCATTCCTCCACCCGTTCATCCACACACTGACAGTGGTGAGCTACAATGTAGCCACAGCTGCCCTGGGGCAAACTGACTCAAGTGAGTTTCAAAATGAGGAAGCACCTGTTGGAGCAGCAGATGTTTCTGGTCAGCCTCAGATCTACGGCTACAACTCTGCATTCGGCACCGTTGGGACGCCTGCATCCGTTAGCGACCCGTCGTCCGCGGCAACATGGGAGAAGAAATGTTTGAAACATCTGAGATGTTGTTTTGATTTCTTCATTAAATTTCATATGTTGAGAAATAAATATGTTAACTGAAAATAAACGAACATTTATTACCACTTAAGCACACAACCGAAAACCGATGATCCCTACTGATGATGTGGATCCGTGATATGTTCTGGTACCTGGGCGAAACAAAACTGACCAGTGGTCCGTTTTATGGGAACCATCCAGATCTGCCATTATTTTTGGTTTCTTCTCTCTTTAAAAAGTTCTTGCTACAGTTGAGCTGTTGTACTATAAAATATTTTTTACTCTAGGAGTGAAAGTAGTTTTTTATGAGGAGAATATAAAGTTCCTATTTATGAGCATTTATTTTAAAGATCTTATTTCTTGTTGTTTATCATGTTTCTGCTGCTGAAGTTCCTCCAGTTAAAGGCTGATGATCTGATGTTTCCGATTCCACTGAGGAACTTTGAAACACGGCTTTATCATGAAATAAATCATAAATAACGTCTTTGTTGTTCTCACTCAGCGTCATATCCTCATTCCCAAACTGGTTCTTTCATACTGAAACAGATTGTACCGTCTGGATCAGACCGAGTCGCTGAATGGATTCGGATCTAATCAGTGTTTGTGTCGGATTGTTGGCAGTTCATCAGGATATGCAGAGATACTGAAACCCTGAAGGACAGGTGGGAATCCTGTTCAGCCATTAAAAGACCTTTTCCTGCCATGCATCGGAGCGGCCACGTTCAGTCTGTCTGATCCGATGCGCCGCAGGGAGGAGTGCAGCGAGCCGGATTCCTGCCATCAGTTAAAGTCAGGCTCAGATTTATCTGAAACGCATGTTTAAAAGGAAATGGTGAACAAAATGCTTCATGATTCATCCAAACAAAATAAAGTAACAAGTAAAATATAATAAAATGATGAAAATAACATTCAGAACGATTTACAGTCAAAAACCAGATATTTAAATGAATTAACTGAATGATTGAAGGGTTTTTCTCCACTAGGAACACATAGATGATGAAGAATGGTGCATGGTTCCCTGTTGTCTCGCCAGTCATTGCTGGGGGTCAAAGGTTTGCATCCGTCTGGTCTCATGTTTGTTTCATCCCTGTTTACCTGCTCATCAGGTGACTTTAAAGCTGCAGACCGGTGAACTAAACTGAATCAGTTATGGAGCTCTGAGGAGGTATTCCTCCTCTGTTCCCTCTAAAATCCCAACTGATCCATCTGAAAGGTACCTTTTCTCAGAATCTTTATGGAAACAAAATCCCCTTCTTCTGAACTTCCTCTTCAGATGTTCATGTATCCGTTCATCACGTCATTTTATGCCAAAGCAGTTCAGAACAGAGAGAAGGATGCTTTCAGTATTTGGCCCATGAACAAGAACATTTGATCCAAACCTTTTCTGAAGAGTCAGAACTGCCGCTCTACGACGGTTCATGAAAGTTGTCCAAACATCTCCGATATTAAAAATAAAACAACTGATCAAAGTGAATAAAACCAGAGGGATGAACTCTGGAGACAAAAACACAAACCTTCTCTTTCTCCTCATTTAACTGCTTGTTTTAGTATTTTCACTGTTTCATCTGCTGCTGGGTTTGTGTTCACACTCCCTTTAAACGTTTCGCAGAAACAGCCCCCTGCTGGTTTTTACTTCTTAAAACCCCGGGGGGGCAGGGGTTTTAATCTCCCACCTGTCAGACAGTACTCAGGGCTTCCTGACCCACTGTTTTTCCTGTTGTGGTCCTGCAGAAGTACCGGCACCATGATGAGGACTCTTCCCCCCAGGAGCAGAGCTCCCCCCAGCTCACGGAGGAGGCGGGAGGTCCGGAGCTGGTCCAGGTAGCAGAGAAGAACCTCTCCCAGATCGAAAACGTGCACGGATACGTCACCCACGCTCACATCTCACCTATGAAGGTAGGAGGCAGAGTCTCTGAGTTCTTCTGTGTAACAGTGGTCTGATTCTGATCCGGTCCTCATTTCTTCATGTTTTCCTTCCTCTGATCCCTTTAAGGGGTCTTAGTTCTGAGCTGAGACAGTCTGGATCCTGTCTGTTAAACCCAGAGAAATGAGGTCCAGATCAGGAGTTTTCCCTCTGAAGCCAGACCTGGTTCTGTCCATCACTTTCTCTTCCTTCACATGTTTTTCATGTTGGATGTGTTTTCCTGTACATGTTCTGTCAGTCCCAGCTGGAGCTCACTCAGTCAGCATGGAGGAGGTTCTGGCTGGTCACTGACCTCCTGCCTGCAGCTGAGTGACCTCTGAGCCTTCAGTCAGACACTCAGAAGGAGGATGGAGGTTGTTTCTGTCTCTGTTGCCTTCGTGTGCTCCGGGACCATCAAAGTTTAGGCCAGGTTCCTGCAGAGTCACGTTTGCTCCAGGTAGTTACATCCTGGAGGAACAGGAACTTCTCCTACATCTTAGAGGAAATGATGCTGCTGCTCCATCGTACAGCAGCGCTCCACACTGCAACGGTCTCATTTATAATAAAATACTTTAGAAGCAGATGCACCGCACCTTGAATCCTCCACCAGACGCAGCAGGTTGAGGAATCTACTGGACTCCTAAGACTCCTGGGTGGAAAACTGTTCATCTCACTAGATCTTAACAATGAACACATTTCCCTGCTAGGAATTTCTTCTTTACATTGAAATTACTCATCATGAGCGCTTCAACAGAGGGTTGTGGAAACTACACGGACCAGAAACAGATTCTGTTTGTGGTTCCTTTGCATGCGTTGCAGCGACAGACGGACAGTTGAAACCGTCTGGTGTAAGAAACTTCTCTAAAGCTTGTTATGTTTTCGGCAGCACTTTATTCCACCTCGGACTGGGGAACAACATAGGAACCAGAGTGAGAAGAACCCTGACAACGGGCCGAGAACACAACAGAACTAAAATGTGCTTCAGCTGTAGCGTAACCAGCTGTCCAGTAGGGGGATGACGAGACCTCATGGGTCATGGTTGATACCACAGGAAAAAGATCTAATTGCTAAAAGTTTAATTTTTCCCTTTAATTTCCTTCTGTTAAACAGGAAGTAACCCTCAAAGAATCAGAGGCAGGAAAACAAACCATCTGTTTCCAAAGTGTGATCAAAAAAAATTTTCAAAATTTTTTCAAAACTCAAACGTTCCCTTCCGCCTCAGCATTTACAACGGCTTTTGGGGAAGAAAACCGCAAACATGAGCTACAAAACAATTAATTTCTTTTTTTGGGGTTTTAAAAAATATTTTTTAATTGATTTCAAATTTTAAAACTAAATCCGCCCCCTACAGGCGTGGTAAAAGGAAAAATGGGGCAACAAATTAAAAAGGGGCCTCATAAGGGTTTTATTTGGGTTTTGGCCCCATTCAGCTTTCCTTACCTCCATTCCCTCCCTCCTGAGCTACCGTAGATTTGCAGGAAGATGAAACTTTTTCACCCTTCTGGTTGGAAACAAGCAGGCTGCGGCTCAGTGTTAGCAGCTGTTCCTGCATTGCTGTGGTGTGGAGTGCTCTGGCTACAATCTTCATCAGCTGATTTTCTGTTGTGGCTTTGAACACAAAGCAGTAAAAACACAAGTGAGCGCCCTCTTTAGGAAGATGGTGGTGACCAACGGTAGTTGTACTGTGACGCCTGTGCTGCAGCAGCTCAGGACGCTTACATCTGTTCCACCTTCACTGTTCAACATAAATATCACAACACTGCGGTCATCATCGCTGCTCCGGTTTGTGTCATATCACTGTTGCCAAGGACTGCTTAGATGCCGTAGTTGGAGGGCTAAAATATTTCAGGTGCCATGCATCCTAACTCTTCCTACCAGTCATTTGGCCAACAGGACTGACTTGCAGTGTCTTTCCTGACACACCTGGACCTGATCTTAGTGAGCTTAAAGCTGTTCTGTTCTGGTGGTTTTTATTCATTTATAATAACTAATGGTCGGTTTAACTCTTTCATCTTGATTTTATTATCTACATTTCCTCAACATTAGGTTGTCATGGCAACATCTGATTCACTTTTCTACATATATTGTGTAAATTAAACCTGAACAGACTCCTACAGTTGGCAGTGAAGTCTAAAATAAGCTCACTAGATCTGCACAGTGGATCCTATAATATAATAAGAGATTCTATGGATCTGTCTGCAGTCTCTGAGTTATTGAGATTCTTGATTAATTAAAATACGTGTCAGAAAAGAGTTCATCTTCAGATTGTAATGATTTGAATTGTTTCAGGTTGTCATTATTTTAGTTTGGGATAATATTTCCTCTGTTCCTGCATCATACTGATTGATCTATATGGTGAATCTACACCCTAAGCTGGTCATAATTTAATGCTGCTTCAGTCCGAGGATGTTGGCTGCTTCCTGTGAGCTGCTGATGATTTGGGCCACAGTGAGTCTGTGTTTGCTGTTGCTTCAGGTTGTTTCAGTCTGAAAGAGTTTAGAAACATTTTAATAACTCAGCATATTTCTGAGCATTTGATTGGCTGCAGCCTTTTCAACGCCTTCATCACAGGAAAATACCATTTAGAAGAATGATGTGTTAGTAAGAACCGTTAGTTGTTGTCTAGCTGCCTGGTTGTGATATCTGGAGTAAAAGATGTTGACTGTCCTCAGATCAGTGAAGGGCTTCCTGTTCATGGCAGCGTTCAGGATGGTGTTGAGTCGTGCTGCCTCCCAGTGGTGACTTGCTGATACTGCAGTAGCTGCTGGTATCCGTCAGAGGAGACGTTGTCTCCATATTCTGTATTTTAAATCTGTCTGACAGCTTTGCTGAAAAAAATCCACTGATCAAGATGAAAAGGTGTCAGCATTTAGAGAAACTGCATCTGAGGACCAGAGATCAGCTGTCAATCAAAGCTGGAGTCTCAGTCAAACATCTGGTTGATGTTTCTGACACTGTCCAGCAGAGGGCGACAGAAACATTTCTTTAAATTACTCACACAGTCCTGCTGGACCAGTAAGCTAACTGGAACTGATGAATCCCAGTTAATCCCAGCTGGTTCTAGTTAAAGGAAGAATTATGCAGCTTTGGTGCAGATTCAGTTCCCGTTTGCTGTGTCAATGAGGTGGGAAATCACAGCTGAAACATCTGCACAGGAAGTAACCATCTGACCTTTATGGAAAGTTTTTTTCTCCAACAATTAAAAACCAAAACATCTCCCCTCAGTCAGAGGAAATATCAGCTTTAGAAATCTATCACAGATGCTGACCTTCTGACTCACTGAGATCTCTCCACCTGGACTCCAGTGACTGCGGTTTGGGGGGAAGCAAAACAACAGAAGCATGAAAATAGACTGATGGACCCTGTGCTGTTTTGTGATAGATTTCCAATGTCCCATTTTGGACCTGCTGGTACAGATTTTAGCCAATTCCAGTTTCTACTTTAAGAACTATAATTCAGGAACCTAGAAGAACAGCATCCAGAACGTCACCTCCAGCCCTCCTGCTGTGAGCGCTCATCAGTCATTGAATTCAGGAGCCGAGGTGACGTCACATCATTACAGAGTTCACATTTTCATAAAGATGCACCGATATGAAAAATGGGGCTGATAGCCGATAATAATTTTGCTATAATGGCCAATAACCGACGTTTACCAATATTTCCCTACGCTGACAGTTCTTTCTTGCTTCAGTTCAACACGACCCCCCCCCCATGTTATGGTTGTTAATATTGGCCCAGTTTTACATTCCAATATGTTTGAAAAACCCCTTAGTCGGCCAATCCCCAAATTTTAAAGCCGAATTTTTTGTGATCCTCCCTTTTTCCCCGGGGGGGCCCCCAAGATTGTTGTATCAGTGATTAGCACTGTTAGCATGGTTAGCATTACTAAAACAGCAGTCTCTATGCATGTTCTCCAGAGCTGTGGTGTCCATAGTCAGTCTTCACAGTCTGGTGTTCTGGTTCAGCACATCAGAATGCAGTTAATGGGTCACTACATCTGAAACATGCAGGACACCGGCCTGAAGGACCAGAGCTTCTTACTCCTCTGAACTTCCTCTGGTTTGAAAACCTCACTGATGCTAAAATTGCTGAGTCTGACTCATTGTCACTCAGTAACAACTTCCACCCTGAAGAGTGTTACTTTTATGCTCCTTTTCCACTGGCTCTACTCAAGCCCGCTCCACTCCACTCGGCCCGCTTCGTGAGCGTTTCCATTACTGTTTTTTCCGTACCGCTACCCATCTTTCTGGTCCCTGCTCCTGCGCAGGTCCAATCGGGGCTGAGTTGGGACCACATGTGACGTGAATAGACTGCTGTTCACTGATTGGCCGTGAAACCAGGTTTTCCAAGAGGCAGCACAGTGACCAAAAAACTAGGTACCCTTTAGACCGAAAAACCAGCGTCTGCCGTAGGAGGGAGTTAACTCTGGAGCTTCACCGGTCCTTACTTCATAGGTTCTGGCTGGGCTGTGGTCCAGATCATTATCAAGTGGATCATTCTATATATGAAAAAACACTATTTGTATTTAGTTGTTTTTATTTCCTACATATTGATTAATTTATTTTTAGCGTTTCATGCAGAACTTTAATGAGACGTCACACGGTAACATTAACAGCAGCACTGCGACCTGACGGCTGGAGGCGGGGCTTCAAGCCAGACCTCCAGCCGTCAGTGGGTCAGTGGAAACGCAACAGGTTCTGTACCGAGTGGACCGGTGCCGCGCTGCATAAATAGAGCTGATGTAAAAGGAGCAGACGCTTGACCCGCTATCTGGTCCTGCTGAACATCATCTGATTCTGGTCACCAGCTGGTTTCCCAGTGAACCTGGAAGATGTCCCTTCTGACACGAACCAGTCTGAGTTGGTTCTGTCTGAACGGACTCAGAATAAGAACCACTTTAGATCCGACTCTGAGCCAGTCTGAGGGTTCTGTTTGCTGTGTTTTTGGGCTGACTTGCAGCTGTGTTGGTGCGCTCACATCTCGTCTGCTTGATGTGTTTGGTTCTGTCTGCATCATCTCATCATGAAAAACAACCTGAGCTGGTATCTGATCATCCTCCTCAGTCAGATGGTGAGCATCTGTGAGCTAGTGAGTCCTGATCGGGACCGAAAACCCCCATGCTGTTTTTTTAAAGTTGACCCGTTTCAGACTCATTTTACTTTTGGCCCCCAGGTTTTTCGGACATCATCACCCCTCCCCTCCACGTTTTTACTTCTCTGTGGTTTCTGGCTTTTTAGCTGAACTTCCTGACTGTTTTCTTCCTGATAAAACTCCAGATTGTTTCTTCAGAAATTCCCCAAAAGACCATCCTTGTTTTTTGTCTCCTGCATATCCAAACCCAAAACAGGGTTTCCCCTGATAATAAACTTCTTTTTTGGATTTATTTGTTTTAACGCTTTTTCCTGTGTCATTGGCGCCCTCCTGTGGACACCGGGATAAATTAGATGGACCAGTGGAACAAATAAAGTTTTGACCGTTTTCAGTCTGAGCTGATTCGGTTCTGCCTTCTGTTCAGTCAGATCCATTTATCTGTCTCTGGTAATTTCACAAATTAAAATCAATAATTTAGATGTTTCAGTGGGAAACAAAACTTTTAGGAACCTCATCATTTTTTCATCGTAAACCAGAACCGAACCACCATAAGCCCCAGACCCGGATCACCCAACCCCTCAGTGTATTGGGGATCCAGGAGAAAATTCTTCTTTATAGTCGGGGCCTTCTCTACACACACACCAGACCTTCAGGGGTTCCTTAAACCCACCCAGACCCTCCTTTTCCTGCTAAGGTCCCCAGATGTTCTCCTTCACAGCACTGTTGGTTTGGGGTCGTGCCCCGGGGGAAAAAAACCAAAAAAATTTGAAACCCGTAAATTTTGGCTGGGTTTCCTGGGGAACACCCGAACCCCGTCGGGGTCCAGTCTTTTCTTTGCGATTTTTTCTTTGAGGATCCTTTTCTCCCCCCTCCCTCCTGTATCCTGTAGGTAGCGTCTCTGGAGTGCATCTTCGACGGCTCTTCGTCGTTAGGACACTTCCACTCGGAGCTCCCCTCCCCCACGCCCTCCACTCTGTACCCCCATGGAGAGGACAGCCCCCTCCCCTCCTGTTCTTCCAACCCCTACCCCCCGATCCAGGTAAACCCCCTGTCCCAGACACTCCCCCCCCCGCCTTCAGTCCCACTGGCCTTATTTAAATCGAGGTTGATGTTTTCCTGAAAGCTGTGGGATTTTAACCTCTGGGTGCTGCTCTGGTTGGAGAACGTTCCCTTGGATCCAGACCTGGATAAAAGGTCTCGATTGATTGGATGTTGTAGATCTGCTAGAGATGCTTGTAGATGGAAAGACTTGGCTGTAAGAGTATTGAGGGACAGGAGTGGACATTCCCAGAGGAATGTTAGAATTTAGTTCGGAAACATTTGGAAACATGCAGCATTGATATCTCAGAACTTCAGGAGTATCTCTAATTGATAAAAAACTTTCCAGACTTCATTAGTTATTCTGTTACATGGAAGAAAAAAGCTCTAAATGTCGGATAAAAACACGCCATCGAGTGAAGAAACATTCAGGTCATGTAGGTATAAATGTGTAAAAAACCTTTTATTTCTCAGACACATTAAACACTTCAGTTTTTAAGTTACTAACAGAGAAAAACATTTAACAGTAAAAACTCTGCTTCTTCTCAGCTGCTCAGTCCTTTTAGTTCTGGCTTTTAAAGTGGACCCAGGGTTCTGGACGTGGGTTAGGTCTGGACCCACCTATCCTTGCAGGGGGGCTGGTGCCTGTCCAGTCCATCACAGGACAGACAACCAGGCACACATCCATACCTGAGAGACCAGTTAACCCAACCCATGTTTCTGGACTGTGGGAGGAAGCTGGAGAACCAGGAGGGAGAACATGCAAACTCCATGCAGAAAGACCCCAGACTGGGATCCAAACCCAGGACCACCTTGCTTTAAGGCAACGGTGCCACCCAGTAGGGGTTGATCTCTGCCAGGATGCTTCTTATCAAAGTGAAGTCTGTCCTGTGAAGTTCAGTCTAGTTGGTGTCAGGATGCGACTCCACCTGTCTAAGGTGGTGTTCATGATGATTATGACCTCCAGTTGTGGAGGAGGGGTTGAAACCCTGCATCTGTGTTTGAGACTCTTATTTTGAAGTTAAAAGGGGAGGACTTCCTGTTTGCTGTGTTGCATTGACACAGTCTGCTCAGGTGTGTTAACAAGCACACTGAAGAAAGGAAGCAGTTTGGGTTCTAGTTAGGAAAAGAACCGGTGATGAAGCGACAAAGAAGATGTGTGGCCCTCCGAGAACAGCACAGCTAGTCAACTGTTAGCTGCTAACGATGCTACAGTTAGCATCTGCTTCAGACATCAGCATTACATTTAGAGGGCTATTACACAGTTTTTATTCAGATAAGACTGCGTTCGGTGCTCTGGACCGGACTGCAGGGTGGACCGGATGGATGGATGGATGGATGGATCCATGCCATGGGATGGATGGATGGATGGATGGATGGATGGATGGATCCATGCCACGGGATGGATGGATGGATGGATGGATGGATGGATGGATGGATCCATGCCATGGGATGGATGGATGGATGGATGGATCCATGCCATGGGATGGATGGATGGATGGATGGATGGATGGATCCATGCCATGGGATGGATGGATGGATGGATGGATGGATCCATGCCACGGGGATGGATGGATGGATGGGATTGCCATGCCACGGGATTGATGGATGGATGGATGGATGGATGGATGGATGGGTCCATGCATGGGATGGATGGATGGGATGGATGGGATGGATGGATGGATCCATGCCATGGGATGGATGGATGGATGGATGGATCCATGCCACGGGATGGATGGATGGATGGATGGATGGATGGATCCATGCCACAGGATGGATGGATGGATGGATGGATCCATGCCAGGGGATGGATGGATGGATGGATGGATGGATGGATGGATCCATGCCAGGGGATGGATGGATGGATGGATGGATGGATCCATGCCATGGGATGGATGGATGGATGGATGGATGGATCCATGCCACGGGATGGATGGATGGATGGATGGATGGATCCATGCCACGGGATGGATGGATGGATGGATGGATCCATGCCATGGGATGGATGGATAAGATGGGGTGGATGATGGAAAGGATGGATCCATGCCACGGGATGGATGGATGGATGGATGGATGGATGGATGGATCCATGCCATGGGATGGATGGATGGATGGATGGATGGATGGATGGATCCATGCCATGGGATGGATGGATGGATGGATGGATGGATGGATGGATGCCATGGGATGGATGGATGGATGGATGGATGGATGGATGGATCCATGCCATGGGATGGATGGATGGATGGATGGATGGATGGATGGATCCATGCCACGGGATGGATGGATGGATGGATCCATGCCACGGGATGGATGGATGGATGGATTGATCCATGCCACGGGATGGATGGATGGATGGATGGATTGATCCATGCCACGGGATGGATGGATGGATGGATGGATGGATCCATGCCACGGGATGGATGGATGGATGGATGGATGGATGGATGGATCCATGCCACAGGATGGATGGATGGATGGATGGATCCATGCCACGGGATGGATGGATGGATGGATGGATCCATGCCATGGGATGGATGGATGGATGGATGGATGGATGGATCCATGCCACGGGATGGATGGATGGATGGATGGATCCATGCCATGGGATGGATGGATGGATGGATGGATGGATGGATCCATGCCACGGGATGGATGGATGGATGGATGGATCCATGCCACGGGATGGATGGATGGATGGATGGATGGATGGATCCATGCCACGGGATGGATGGATGGATGGATGGATCCATGCCACGGGATGGATGGATGGATGGATGGATCCATGCCACGGGATGGATGGATGGATCCATGCCATTGGATGGATGGATGGATGGATGGATCCATGCCACGGGATGGATGGATGGATGGATCCATGCCACGGGATGGATGGATGGATGGATGGATGGATCCATGCCATGGGATGGATGGATGGATGGATGGATGGATCCATGCCACGGGATGGATGGATGGATGGATCCATGCCACGGGATGGATGGATGGATGGATGGATCCATGCCAACGGGATGGATGGATGGATGGATGGATCCATGCCACGGGATGGATGATGGATGGATCCATGCCATTGGATGGATGGATGGATGGATGGATCCATGCCACGGGATGGATGGATGGATGGATCCATGCCACGGGATGGATGGATGGATGTGGATGGATGGATGGATGGATCCATGCCATGGGATGGATGGATGGATGGATGGATGGATGGATCCATGCCACGGGATGGATGGATGGATGGATCCATGCCACGGGATGGATGGATGGATGGATCCATGCCACGGGATGGATGGATGGATCCATGCCATTGGATGGATGGATGGATGGATGGATCCATGCCACGGGATGGATGGATGGATGGATCCATGCCACGGGATGGATGGATGGATGGATGGATGGATGGATGGATGGATCCATGCCATGGGATGGATGGATGGATGGATGGATGGATGGATCCATGCCACGGGATGGATGGATGGATGGATGGATGGATGGATCGATCCATGCCATGGGATGGATGGATGGATGGATGGATGGATCCATGCCATGGGATGGATGGATGGATGGATGGATGGATGGATGGATCGATCCATGCCATGGGATGGATGGATGGATGGATGGATGGATGGATGGATGGATCGATCCATGCCACGGGATGGATGGATGGATGGATCCATGCCACGGGATGGATGGATGGATCCATGCCACGGGATGGATGGATGGATGGATGGATGGATCCATGCCACGGGATGGATGGATGGATGGATGGATGGATGGATCCATGCCACGGGATGGATGGATGGATGGATGGATCCATGCCATGGTGTCTGGTGAATCCAGAGGCGCCCAACTTGAGGCGTTGGATGCGTTTTTGATGCTCAAATCACGTTAGGTCTGAATGGACCATAAGGATGTTTTCACACCAGAGTTCTGGTCTGTTTCTTCCCTGGATCCGGCTTGGTTGTGTAGATGTGAATCCAGCAGTCTCATCAGGGTGCGGACCATCACAACCGTACCAGAACCGTTTGGAGGTGGAGGTCTCGGCACAGTTCCATACTAACCATAGAACGATTTCTTTACGGTGTGAACATGGTCCGACCTCAGTCCGACACACCTACCTGGTGAACGCTGCCAGCTGGACCCAAACACCTTCCTGTAGCCAGGTTTGCATTGCATTGTGGGATGCGGTAGAGAAACCAAACAGCATAAAGCCCATTCAGCTTTCAAGACGTCTTTAAAAAATCATTTGGTGTAAAACCCAGAAACCAATCATAAGATCCAATTCTCCATGTTTTCTACCAGCTCAGAACTCAGAATCTGCTTCCTGTATTCACATGTGGTTCTGCCGGCCCGGACTCATCTGACCAATAAACAGGCTGAACGTTCTCGCCTGGTTTACGGTGACAGGTTCTGGTTCAGGAGTTTGGACTGCATTTAGTCCTGTCTGGTTCTGAATCTAAAATCCTCAGACTGATCAAACCCCTACTGGACAGAGATTCTGTCAAACACTGGTTGAGATCCAGAAGACCTTTGTTTTATTTATAAAAACACACAAGAAGATCATGTCCTATAATGACCTCATAAAAGTTGGACTAACCAGAACCCTCAGTGTCCAGATGGGTCAAACCTGGACTGTAAAGCCTAAAAACTGGAACGATTTTTAGTTTTTGTTCAAAACTCCCATGATGATTCTCCTGAGCCGGATCTTCTTTACTCTTCATCCAGCTAAAGTAGTTCTTATCTTCACATCGTATTTGATTTAAAGCACTTCTGGGGTCCTTCCACTGACATGCTGATAATATCATGGATCCTTACCAAAAAACAGCTGCAGTTTTAGAGTAAAATTAAACCGCAGATCAGGACCTTCACCCGTGGTCTCCACATCTACTCGCTGTTCCCTCCTCGTTTGATGTCCAACACCGTGTTTTCTGATGTCAGCAGCGGGCATCTCCAACATCTCTGCTGCCGCATCGTCACACAGAGCGCAGAGAGGACCCTCTGCTCTCATCCTTTCAGATTCCCGTCTCTCTGCTTCGCTCTGCAGCTCCATGGCAACGCAGGAGATGAATGTCGCCAGAGAAGAACCCCGACTGCAGAAAAAGGGAGGAGGAGGAGCGCGTTGAACCTGCTGAGGGACAAGGACAGATGTAGTGAAGCTTTCAGTAACAAGGTGGGGAGGGGGGCTGCCTGTAAAACCTGCTGCTGGCCTCCAGCAGGAAGATCTCATGTATATTTAGACTCTGATCATAAGACGTCCCTCCTTCATCATCATGTCTCTGTCCTCTTCATCCTGAACCACAGAGGAAGATCCAGGAAGGACGGGCCTCTCTGCTCACAGGTTGATGGACCTTCAGGGAGACCAGGGGGACATGGGGTGCTTGAATGTCTGGAAATGTGAGGAACACCTGAGACAGAGCAGACCTCAGCAAACATTTTCTAAACACGACAGTTCTAGGAAATCATCTTCAAATTTTTCACCTACAAATACACTAATATGGCTGTGATGTCACAGAGCCATGTCTCCGTGGAAGACAGCTTCAGTCTTTATTCGGGTCTATTTGGACTAAGCTGTGTAAAGGAGACAACATCAGGAGTCCACCTAGGATGACCGCTCAGTCCAGTGAGGTTCTGGGACCACGTTCACTCCCAGAATGATGCAAATATAAGTTTGGTTATGTAGCTCCATTTCTTCCATGTCGTTCCTAAGAAGCACAGTTAGATGATGCTGTGAAGCTGGATGTAGATGGATGTGGTTGAAGATGGATGAAGATGGATGAAGCGTGATGAAGATGAATGAAGCTGAAGGCCACGGCTTCATCTACATATGTCCAGGTTCTCCATCCAGTTTTTTCAGCCAGTGTGTCTCTCACTGCTTGGGACTCTCGTTCACTCCTCGTAGATTTCTGCTCTGAATGGTTCTGTAGAAACTGGACCTGGGGGTTCCGTTTAACCTGTCAGAACCTCTACAGTGTTTCCTGTAGGGGTTCTGACAGGTTAAACGGAACCCCTACAGGAAACACTGCAGATGCATGAACATCTGCATGCGAGACCATCAGAAGGTTTTTCTCACACTGTTTATTTGAGGCTTAAATTCTCTTCATCGTCGTCTCTAGTCTTCCTGTCTGATGAAGAGGGAATCACCGTAGCAACCAGTGACCCAGCAGTCCGGTTCTTGCTCTGAGGTCCTGACAGATGGAGGGTTTTGGTAGTTTGGGCCGGACCGGCGCGCTCCAAACCTTGTGAAGAAGTTAACCAGGTTTGATGCTGATGATCCGTCTGCTGATTTTAAGCATCAAGTTTCCTGATTCAGATCAGTCAGATTCCCTCCTGATGCTGTCTGTCAATATTAGGTCAAAGCTTGACTGTAAATGGCTCCAGACCAATGAGCCACAGTGTAGCGTAGCTGAACTCTGACCCCATTAGGGTCGGTTACACTTGACATTAACTAATGTAGTTTACAGTGGTTGATGAAGTTCGACAGAATCTCCACATTTCAAAATAAATGAACTAATGATGTAAGTGCAGGGAGACGTGCAGGTTGGTACTTTTCTGGCACACAATGAAACTGATTTAATAGAAATGTCCTATAAATATTTAATAAAAAGCCCCGATTTTAGCAACCAGCCCAAAGCAACAGGTTCAAAAGAAGCTTCCCGTGTCCCCCTCGGGATTTCCTCCTATATCAGAAACCAGAACCGGATCAGGTTGGCCCGTTGTTTCTTTGAAGGTAAACATAGGTTACCGTTCTTTCCTTTGACCCGTATGACCAGGAGGAACAAGCTGAACTGACTCATGTCTACAGCTGCTTTCAAGAAACAGTGATTTATAAACATATGTCTCAGTCAGGGACATCAGTGTAATCATTTTTATTTATTCGTTATACATTTGAAATAAATATAAAAGTATTTTTGATAATGGAGGCGTATGTTGCTGTTGCTGTGGCTGCTCTCGTTATCTCTGCCTCCTAACGTCGTGACGGTTCTCCTCGGATCTCCACGCCGTCATTCACATCCCTGATTACTCAGCGGTTTTCCAGACCCAGTTTTCCCCGTCGACCTGTTTTCTTCTCCTTTTTTTTTTCCTTGGGAAAACGACTGAAGTGGGACAAAGGTCAGCTGATCCAGCCTCCTTCTGAGCTGACAGGAGGAGGAGGGAGGAGGTGCGTGATGTTGTCAGACTGCAGAGGGATCGCAGGAGGAACACACTCTCTGCACGTCCTCCGTCAGCCCTGCAGTCTGTTATTGCTGTTCGCCTCAGACAGACGGAGGCTGCTCACTCTCCGCCTGCAGAGCCATGATTGCTGACGGGGGGAGAACGCCGCTGCGTCTCTGCTCCTCCTGAAGCTGCAGCAGCATCTGGTCGCCTCCTCCAGCTGCTCTACAGCCTCCCTGTTTGTGTCTGTGAGGAGGAAGGAGAGGGGGGGGTACAAGGTGGAGTGAAACCCCCTCCCATCGTCTGCTCTCCAGCCAGCACCACCTCTGCCACCCCACAGCCTGCAGCAGGAGCAGGAGGAGGCGCAGAGGAGCAACACGCTACCTCCACAGCAGCAGCATGCTGAACTCTGTGTGGTACGCCAAGAAGATGGGCCGCCGCATCATGGGCACCCTGAGGAGGACCAAACGGCTTCACCGCCGTCTGCTGGTAGGTCCCCCCCCTCCTCCTCCTCCCACAGGAGCAGAAGTAACCAGCAGAGAGGAGAGCAGGAGCTGCTGCTGCTGCGTGTTTGTTTGGATCAGGAGGCAGATGTGTGAAGTTAGAGCTGCTGCGTCATGTGGTGACCTGAAACACGCTCCGATCGGAGTCAGGAACATGGAAACCTGCGTGCAGAGCAGCGAGCGGGTTGAGGCTCCTCGTTAAAACGGAGCTGCTGAACGTTCCAGAGCTTCCAGCAGCAGGTAACGGATGACCTGAACGCCCAGCAGGGAGGAGGTTGATGCCGAACACTAAACCTGATGCTCAGAGGTCCACCTGCATCAACAGCAGCATCAGGTTCTGATTAGAGCGAGCCTCACAGTCGCACATGTCTTCCCGGCGTTGCCTAGCAACCCCTGGGTCCCTGATACGCCGCCACCTCCCCGTTTACCGCCTCAAACATGCGTGTTAACATGCGTGTTAACATGCGTGTTAACATGCTGTTCAGCCTCAGTGTTAGAGTCAGTTTCTCTGTGGCTGCAGAACCTCGGGTCCCAGATGATACCACATGGACAGCATGGGAGCCACTCGTCATGATCCTGCTGGGTCAGAACCAGGCAGCTGCTTCACAGAAAGATCTGCGAAAAATATTCCAAACACGACCCTGGCTTAGTAGGTTCTGTTTCTGTCATTCTGTCTGTTTAGCTCAGCGTTCGGGTCGGGGAGCAGCTGATATGAATGTTGGTGTTACGTCACTTTAAGAGTCGGATCAGTGCCGGGTCAGAACTGCTGCCAGATCTGTCTGAACCGTTAATCATTCCTTTAAATTTTCACCTCAGAGTTTCTGCAGGCTGACTGTTGGATGAAACGGGTCGAGGTTTGTGAATGCTCCTGAAACCCACCAGGTTTCACCTCTAATTGGGTCCGGTCAAATACTGAAAAACCAGAACTTTCCCCTATCCCTTTTTTCCTCCATCAGAACTGAAAACTCCCTGAACCCAACAGTCAGTGTGTTTTGGGTTTAGTAAATAAACAGATAAATGTTTGGGTCAGGTGCTGTGATGCAGAACCGGTCTTTCCTCGTTTTCTGAGCTGCTCCATCAGGGAGGCTGCAGACCTTCTCTGGTCAGAGTTTAAATTTAGTTGAAATAAAATCTGCAACCAAAACCCAAATCTGGACCGGCCGGTAAAACGGTTGAGTGGAAATTCTGCCCACTGAGCAGGATGCAGGATTATGATGTTGAACATCTGACCGCGGTTCTGAGAGAACGTGAAATCATTTCAATGAATCAGACTAAAGGCCGATCTCTGCTGAATGTAGAGACCAGCTCCCAGGATCACGTTATAGGAGGATCAGTTTGGAAAGTCATGGAATTGGAATATTTTCCAGGTCTGGATGAGCTTGGAAATTTGTTTGACCCCTCCAGACAGAGGATTGGTATGGTAGGATGGGTTTTTGGACTCTGGAGCCAGTGCTTTCGGTTGTTCAAACTGTAAAAACTTAGGTTCCACACTGGTTTAGAGCCAGATCTGGACCCAATTTGGAGGAAAATCCATGGAACTCTTAATTCAGTCTCTGGATCATTCAAAGCTATTTTGGGTCTATTGGCCAAATTCTGTGAAACCATTGGCTGTTGGTTTTCTACCAATTAAAGTAATTAAAGACTGAAACGGTTGATGAGTCAGGTTCTCCACATTCAGAGGAGGACATGTTCTGAGAATGAAGTCCTGTGGACAACATGTTTGGGTTCCAGTATTTTTCTCTGTGGTTTCAGGTTCTTTCCTTAAGAGGTCTCAGTTAACCAGGGAAGCTATCCTATCTTTTAGTTTAAGGTGTTTATGTTCTGACTTTTCCACATTCAGACTGTGGAATCGAACCAGAACCTGTGTTTTGTCCTGCGATGACCGACGGGTTAATCAGCTGCTGCTCTGAATGATGCTGCAGATTCCCATCTGCGTCATCCCTGTTGTTGAGAGTGAATGTGGGGGGTCGTCGCATCGATTATTCATGCGGCGAGCGGAGCCACCCGGACCCCCCCTCCTGCTGCTGACATGTGCCGCTCGCAGGCTGATTAATTGGCTGCAGACAGATGAGAGGGAGGTCGGCTCAGAGGAAGAGGAGTGGTTCTTTGACAGCTTGGAAGTGTTCCTGTGGCACTACCGGCATCAAACGGTCCGGTCCGGATCTGAAGGATCCAACCATCATTTATTATTCAACCTACAGTCAGGAATCTCCTCCAGGAAGATGACCACACATTACCTCCGGCAGGAGTTCCCCTCCAAGGCCTTAAACAGTGGCGAGAAGAGGCTGCTGCTGCTGGACCCCGGCCTGCAGGAGTCCATCGCCCACTTGCACCCGCTGCAGCGCCAGCACGCCATCGAGCTGCACCGACAGCAGCTGCAGCAGCAGAACCCGGTCCAGGCTTCCCTGTCCACCTTCACCTCCTGCACTGTCCCCGCTTCCTTCAGAGCTCGTAGCCGGTTCCTCAACCTGCGCGACAGCGTCAAGAAGAGCCCGACCAAGAGCACGGCTAAGGTGCTCAGCAGCAGGAAGCAGGTTCCCTGGATCCCGTTCGCTTTCAGTAAGGTACTTCAGCTGGGCTGAACCGGATCTCATACTGAGTTAACTCTAGTTTTAACTTCCTTGTGTTTAAAAATGCTGATCAAACTGAGGTTTAGGGTTGAACACAGACTGTGGTTGAGTCTGACTGAGGAAGGTCAGGGGTTAGGTTCTGGGTCTCTGGGTCGTCCTCCTAACCATGATGAGCTGCTGGGACACTGGTTGAGGAAGAGGGAGTCAGGTGTGTGACTGAGTTACTACATCTGATCCTTTGGATCGTGCTCGGAGCGTTCCTACATGACCGAGCTGCAGTTTGAGGCTTGCTGCAGCTCTCAGCGAGTTTCCTCAGGGTTTACTCGCTTGTTGTTTTTT